>NDGM010743564.1:0-11109 GCA_002564305.1 Octomys mimax
TGGCAAGCACAAGGGCCTGAGTTCAATCCCTGGTTCTGCCAAATAAATAAATAAATAAATAAGAACTAGAAATTGTAAGAAGGCTTTGCTGCAGCTACTCTCTGTGTCTCTCTCTGTCTCTCTGTCTCTGTCTCTCTCTGTGTCTCTCTGTCTCTGTCTGTCTCTCTCTCTGTTGCTCTGTCTCTGTTTCTCTCTCCCGCCCTCCAAGCCACAACGCTGAAAGCAGCAGTTCTGCCAGCCCATGTGTCCCCTGCTCCCCTCAGCAAGCCCAGAAGCTATGGCGCCACCAGCCATGAAACTGTAAAGCAAACCTTCCTCCTTCAAGTCGATTTTCTTAGGTATTTTGTTACTGCAACAGAAAGCTAACACAAGGAGGGTCTGCACTATTTCTCCCTTAAATCTTACAAATCTTGTGCCAATAACAAGTCTTCAACATGAAGCATCTGAGGAGAAACTCGCCTTTCAGGAAGTGTCTTAGCG
The DNA here is from genome assembly GCA_002564305.1 of Octomys mimax. NCBI lineage: Eukaryota > Metazoa > Chordata > Mammalia > Rodentia > Octodontidae > Octomys > Octomys mimax. The sequence continues at coordinate 481 of NDGM010743564.1, forward strand.
TTTTTCACAAAGGATTTTTGGATGTTTGGAAAAACAACCTTGTATCTAGGTCTTCTCCCCTGAGCTTCACATGTTCATAGGTGAGGCTTTTCTTCTACCTAGGGCATATCTATCTGGGCCAAGGGTACATAGTACTAAATTAGTCCACTAATTACAATTAGCATAGTTCTTGGTGGCATCACCCTGCATGGCATGAAAGGAAGGGTGCTGCTTTGCTGCTTGCTGCTCACAGCCTTCTGCCTGCCATACCATGAACTGTTTCTCCTCTGCGATGCCCCTCGGCTAAGCTGCCCACCTCGGAGCCAACCAACATGGACTGAAACCTCTAGAAACTGTGAGATGAAATAACCCTTTCCTCCTTTAACTTTGGGTGTGGGGTATTTTTTCTTAGCAACAAGGAAGGTAAGACATACTTTATTTTATTTTTACTTTCTTGCTGTATGGTCTTAAATGTGACCCTGGTAGCTATGGAGACTAGTATTAGAGATGTTCGTGTCTTTATAGTATGATTTTTGCTGATTCAATCTTTTATCAGGGAACCATTATTTTTCCCCATTCTGAGTCAACTCAGATTGATTGAGAGGTTGGCATTCAGTGCTCAGAAATACTCATCGGGCAGTAAGGACACAGGCAGTCATCTACCATGTCAAGCTCTCATGAGCCCCACTGTGAAGTCTACTCTTATCATTGACAACCAGGGCAGCAGCAAGGGTCACTTCTATCCTGGAGAAACATTTCTCTGGCACTTCCCTGAGAAATGAAACAAAGGCTCTCTCCACTTTGTTTCCTCAAACTTCAGTGAGCGTGGATGCGAGTGAAAGAGAAAAGCATCCCCCATCTAATTTCTCAGAGGAAATCAGAAGAGGCACAGCGAGCATGGGCCTCCCATTCCATAGCAGCCAGGTCCCAGGTCCTCCCTGGCCCATCTCCCATAGTGTGGAGGCTTTTATGTGCACTGGGCAGAGACAATGGGAGCCTATCCAGTCAAGTCATCTTGCTATGACCAGTTTGTTGAATAAACAGGTCTTATGATGTTAGCCAAACACAGCTTTGTTTTGATTTCCTCTGTCCCTTTTAAGCCTTATTCTGAGTTGGCAGTCTTCACCAAGATAAAAAGTCTGCTAGTCCTTTGGATTTTTTTGTTTTCTCCTTTGCATTATACATGTACCTATAGTCACTAAAGCCACACATTCTACCATTTTTGGCCTTTAGGATACCCCGTCCGACGATAGAAAAGACTCTCTCTGGTGCTCAATTCCTTCCTTATCTTGCTAGAGCTGCTTCAGCCACAAGTGTCCAGTGGAGAAAGTGGGTGTGGTCCTCCAGCCCTGTCCCTCTCCTACCTCCTCCATGACTCTCTACCTGAGCATCTCCCTGGCCCACGGCCCCTGGACACTTAGGCTTGGAGAGGACAGGGCACAAGGGCAACCTTGGCTAGGCAGCTTGCCATTCTCAGGCTGACTCACTTCCCGCTGGAATTCCACAGCGAGAAGACAAATGATTGCTATCCTCCTTTGAGTTATTTCTTTCTCAGTTCCCAAAAGCTCCATCCCAACCCCAGAGATGCAACTCTGCTCCAACTGGTCCCAATCGCCTTCCCAAGTTTTTCACCCCTTTTGGCTGAGGCCTGTTCAGCCCTTTGTCACCTACTGCAAGCCCGGTGGGGGGCCATGTTTACCCAGGGTGCAGGAAGGCTGTCCTGTACTGCAGCAGCCACCAAGAAGCCAATTTGCTCTCCCTCCAGATCTTCCAGGTGTGGTGTGGCCACCAGTGGGGTCTGCTTTGGCTGCCTACAAGGCCACAGGTGTTAGTCCTCTGCCCCAACACTGGAAATGGAGCTTGAGCCGGATCAAGCAAGCTAGCCAAAGTGTGAGAAAAACCGAAAATGGGGATCAGAACATGCAATCCCCAAACATGGCATCTTGGCATTTGACAAAACCACTGAAGCAGGAAGGACTCTCTGACCTTCTCCCATGCTTTGTCCCAGAAGCAGACCACAAAAGAATACTCTGACTTTCCTCCAAAGTACATCATAAGATCCTCATTTGAGATAACTTTCCATAGCCAGAGGAAAGGAACACCTCAGTCTCTAAGACTTGAGGACTTTGAGGAGAATCTCAGCAAAAGGGCCCCACTAAATCCCTCGGTTTATTGCAATTAGAAACTCCTTCCCTATGTCCAGTCATATTTCTCTGTGTACCTTTCAATCCAAGCATAAAAACACCCGTCATGGGAAGGAAATTACCAGAAGCAAGTAAGCAGGTTTTCCAGAGCAAACCAGCCATCTATGTGCCCTCACGGGCCTTTAGAGAGGCTAGGTTCCTACACTGTCAAAAAGAGTGAGAGAAAGAAGTCCTACCCTTACTAATGATTGCACGTCAGAAGAATGGCTTTCCAATCATCAGAAATGTAGTCTGAGTTGTAGGAGAGACCTACACATCTTAAGGGGCAGGTGAACGGTTTACAGTTCTATGAATGAATGCTCTGAGAAGGGGCAAAGAATCTTGACCCAGTTTTGGCTAAAACCAGTAGTAAATTCATTAGGCAGGACATAACCTTTCCCAGACAGGAAATCAAGGAGGTTGGAGCATCGTGGAGACACAGCCCTAGGTTGCTGGAAGCCGCAGTGCACTGTGGTCAAGTCTCTCAGGGCAGCGGTTTGGGGGGGCTCTTAGAGAACCTGCAGTTCTCGGGAGATGACCCCCTCGCCCACCCACCGGGGAGAAGGTCAGGTGCAAGGACAACCTGCTCAACGCCTCCTCCTCACGACAATCTTTTACCTCCTGCTTGTGTTCTTCAGTGTCATTCCCTTGCTCTATATGACTATGGAGATGGCTCTGTCCCCACACCTTATCCAGCTCACTGAAGCTCACATGGAAATACCAGCAGACAGAGCCCCATTCTGACATCTTGTTGCACTGCCAAGATTGCTTGTCGCATGTGCTATAGCAAGAAGGGAACCAGGGAGCTCGAGAGCCCAAAGAGATGAAAATCAGCCTTGTTTGCTTCTCTTTGCATTTTGATTTGCCTGCCACCACTGAAGATGAGGTCTCATCTAAAATAAAACAGATGGTGGGGAAAGAGATTATATTTTTTAAAAAATCAATATACCTCCCTGATCCGCTACTGCAGCACCCCAACCGATGGCTCTTCTGCACACAAAGCTCTAACCCCAACAGCGGGCCCACAGAAAATGTTCGATGGAAGAGTGGACTTTATTTCTGAGTAACATGATCTTCATGGGATAAGTACTTCTGGCCAAGAGGCAATGAATTAAGTAATATCTGAATAAATGCATTCTATTTTGAAATAGCACTTGTGATTTCCTTTATAATATATATTTTGAATGATGCTTTGAAAATGCACAACTTAAAAAGTGAACTCACCTGTCATCCCATGACTCAGATACCAGCACTGTTCACCTGGGACTGGCCACATTGTTCCTTAGAAGCAGATATCAGGACCTCGGAGGTTTGGCCAGGACGTGAGACCGGGAGTTTGGTCCCTTTCTTGCCTTCCAGCAAACGTGTTGGGCTCAAGTCTGTGCTCGGCACTGCGCTGGACCCTGCGGGCTGAGCACCGGGCCATACAGGCACCGGGCCTGCTCTCCTGGAGCTCGTGGCTGAGCTGGGGAACGTACGCCACGCACGCCATGCACGCCATGCACAGGGTACAGATCGACCCAACGGGGGACAGGGATGCGCGCTGTGAGCAAGGGCGCAGGCACAGCACATGTGGCTGCAGGACAGCTGCTGCCTGCCAGCAGCCGGGCTAGGGACAGCAGAAGAAAAGCAGCCCACAGAAACAAGAGCCACGCCGCTCACATCTTTCCGATCGCACTGGCCTTTCCGGTTTCTGTGCCTTTTCCTACACCTCCGTGGCCTTCCACGGCTTCTACCTGCCTGCTGCGCCCTCGCCTGCAATCATGTCCTCCAGAACACTTCCCCAAACTGCCTGACGGGGACCCGCGTGCTGCGCAGTCACCACACCCGCCCACACCCCATCGCCTGTCCAGCCACTTGTCTCCCCTTTGCGATTTTCACCCTCACCCAGCCCCAAATGTTGATTCTCATGCGGTGACAATGAAAACAGTGACTATCAATTAATGAGCACTGTGTACCAGGTTTTTTTCGGGTTTTTCTTTTTTTCTTTTTTGGCAGAACCGGGAATTGAACTCAGACCCTCGCGCTTGCCAGGGAAGCGCTTATTCCACTGAGCCATCTGCCCGGCCCCTGTGTACCAGGTTTTGCTCTAGGCAGTTGCATTATTTTATTCAAACCTCACATGTGCCCTAGGAGATAAGCTGAGAAAGGTTAAAACCCTCCCCCAAGTGATGTGAGGCAGAACCAAGATTTGGCTTCACAACTTAAGCTTGGAACAGTTCCTGGAGCTCGTATTTGAGGAGTGAAGGATTGCACTGGGAAGGCCATTAGAGATATTTTTGTTGGCTTGACACTCAATAAACTGGCAGTATTGTTGAAAAAATAGTATTTTTTTTTGCACAGGTATAACCATGTGGGTTATTTTAAAATAAAAATATTATATTGTATAAAGCTGGATTTATGTAGCCACAAAACATGGTATATACATTTGGAATGCAACGGCCTTTTTTAGAGCACATTGCTGAAGTCTGCTGTTGTGCTTAAGTTCGCTTTAGAGGCCTAGCACTAGACAGCTTGTGCCGGAACAACACTGCACAAAAACCAGCCGCAGCTGCGGATGGCAAGGCTTGGCTCCAGGCTCCAGGCTCGGTTGGGATTGGCTCCAGGTCTCTGCATTGCCAAGCCTTTCCTTGCTTCACACCCACTAGCATCCCATGAGCCCAAGCAAGTCCTATGGTCAGGCTGAACATCAGCAGGACAGAGAAGTACCTTCTGCCTCCAGTGGGATCAACTGTGGTCACCTGTGAAAGGCAGTCACATGGAAAAGGATGCTGCGAAGACAGAGAATTGGGAACAACGATCCATTCTGCTCGAGGCCTAAACACCTTTAATTATATTGTTTCCTTCTCATAAGGTTTGAGCCAGTCACTGTTTTTTTTTTTTTTTTTTTTTTTTTGTAATACTCATTATGGAAGAAATAAACTATAGATATTTTAACATGGGCATGAAAGAAATTCTGAGCACACCAAAAACTGGTAATTTCTCCTTAAAAAGGAAGTCAAAACCACTTATGATCCATGCTTAACCTGAAATACTCATTCTCTCTTGTATATTCCAATTTTTTCTTTTTTCTTTTTTGAATGTATCACAAGTGCTTCTTAGAGCCGAGCCTCTCACCACCGGCCTCAGCAGGATGGACAGAGCAGGAGGGTCCCAAAGTTTCCCTTCCTTCTTGGTTGAGCCCACGTCCCACAGCTGAAGCTCCACGACACGGAAACGGTGAATTTCAGGCCTCTGTCGAGAGAAGGTAGGAAGGTAGGAAGCACACAAGGTAGGAAGCTGAGCAAACATGGGAAAGGCGTTCAAAAGACGCAGGGCAGTGACGGAGTTAGACGCACTACGCTCTGTAAAGCCATGAGTCCTAAAACCACTTTCCACATGGACTTGTCAAAACCTGCTTCCAAATTTGTCTTCCAGAATCTTGTAAGAAAATACTTGGTTTTGTCCCGCTGTTGCCTATTCATGCTATTTTTTCTACCACAATGACATCACCTGTGAAAGGCAGTCACACGGAAGAGTCACATGCCTCTCTGGCTTGGTGCCTAGGCATCACTTGGCTTTTTCTCCTCTGCACTGCTGTGTCTATCCAGCTGTAAAGATTGTCATTTCTCTGCTCCTCTCACCACTCAGAACTTTCTATATCATCCTACATATTTGAAAGGCTTTGTGAAATTATGGGTAAGATAAAATACATGTGGTTAGGAAAAAAAAAAATCAATGAAGAAACTACGGCACCCTTTGATTCACAGACCTGGTGGTTTTCGCAGGGACCACAGGGAATAATGTGCAGCACTGGATCAATTTGCAAAATGGTTAGAAAAGAACAAGAGTAAGCACCTACCGTACAACTGCTTACATCAGCTATCCTGCAGCAGGACTGTGTCATTTTTCTGAGGACTTTGTCACACTTTTTTTAACATGTAAAATATAGAGCAGTGTTACATGATAGCTTTTCAGAAATAATCTAAATCATTACAAAGAAATTAAGAGGTTTACTGGAATCAATAAATTAGTTTCTCCATTTTATTGCTCTTATCTTTGCTGTTTTAACAGAATTTAATGATTTTCCAATAAGTAATTAACAATGGCATATGTAGAGGAGTAAATTTTGCAGTATTCATTTTGAGATCACCCCAAATCTCTTGAATTTGTCAGTTGTAGTCACTGAGTATGAATGAGCGGCTCTGAGAATATCATAGTGTAGATGACAACAGCACCTGTCTTCACAAGCTCTCAGATGACTTATAAATGAGTCTTCCCATCCCCAGTACCGTGAGCCCAGAAGGAATCATTTTTAAATTCACTGACTGTGAGTGAACTGTTCTAATACTTTTTTTTTTTTTTTTGGCGGTACCAGGGATTGAACTCAGGCCTGTTCACTTGCCCGGCAAGCACTTATTCTACTGAGCCATCTCCCCAGCTCTCTAATACTCATTCTTATCGTAAACTAAGTAATCTGAGGCTTGTCTTCTTAGCATATGTGTTGTTATAAAACCCATGCTGGGACCTGTGTTGTTGTTGGTTTTTTTAATGTATTTGGTTGTCGTAGGATCTCAGTACACAGCTTGGACTCATGGTGATCCTCCTGTCTTCAGCCTCCCCAACACTGGGATTATAGGTGTGCACCACTATGCCCGGACTCAGCTGCCAGCTCAGCATGCCCAGGGGAGGGGGCTGGCATGGCATGAGTGACTGGGAATGGAACTGTGGTCCCTGCACTTGCCTAAGCTTGCCTAAGCAGGTGCTTTGGTCCCTGAGGTATTTCTCTGGCCCCATACTTTTTTTTTTTTTTTAGAAGGCTGCACTTTTTAATTTTTTAGATTAATTCTATCTACCTGGGAACATTGGAATTCAAGTATCATTCATAAATTGTTTCAAGATAAAATTATTCCAGGAGGTAACCCAAAGTGTTGAAAACAGTAGATGACACCTGGTTATCTATTCGTCAGTTTGTCTGGAGAAGCCACAGGCTTACTGTCATTGATTGTATAATGAAGCAGATTCATACTTTTTTACATGGCACAGCAGCCGGCCGAAGCATCTGGGTCTGAGCGCAGACGTACTGTGCTGGTCTTGAAATGTGGTTGAGCTGCTTCCATCGCCACCTTATGAAAACACGGGATGCCTGGCAGGCTACCCATTTAGGGGTTTCAGTGAAGAATTTGTTTTGTGTGGGCTTTTTTTCCCCTTTGACTTATACTTTTCTATTCTTTAAAAAAGTTTTTATAACAGTGGCTGACTCTACATGTTAATTGGATTTCAATGTAATATTGCCACAAATGGATACAATCTGCACTGATCAAATCCAACATACCTTTTCCCACACCTTCATACTCTACAAAAATTCTAATAATCACTATTCCATTTTGGATCAACATTTTCAGCTTCCATAAGTTATCAGAAAACATACAAATAATATTGATTATAATAACCATTACATAGGCCCCTTTCTGATCACAATGGATTAAGAAATTAAAAAAAACCCACAAATGTAGTTCTTGCCTAGAAATTCAGAATGAATGAAAGTGGCCACATAAAATAAAGCAAATAGTCATTCAGTGAATAATTTGAATCCTCAAGTACGCTCTAGATATAAATGTAATACAGACTGAGTGTCTCAAATGTAAAAACCCAAAATCTTAAATTCTCCAAAATTCAAGACTTTTGATTTGACACCACAAGCAGAAAATTCACACTTAACCTCACTTGACAGGTCATGTACAAAATGCAGGCACATTAAAATATTCTATAAAATTAACTTCATGGGGCTGAATAAGCTCAGTAGGATAAGCGCTTGCCTGGCAAGTGCAAGAACCTGAGTTCAATCCCTGGTTCTGCCAAAAAAAAAAATTACCTTCATGCTATGTGCTTAAAATGCAGAGGAAATAAATAAATTTTATGTTTGAGCCTGGGCCTTATATTTAAGAGCTCTCAAATGTCCCCAAATACGAAAGCATCTGGACTTTGAAACACTTCTAATTCCAAGCATTACAGATGAGGAACACTAATCTCTTTTATCTCAAGGAGCTACAGCCTGTGCTGAGAACAGGACACAAACTAAGATTATATAGCTGGGACTATCCTGGTAACTTTTCTCATTGCTGGACAAAATATCCAACAATAAAAATTAAGGGAGCAAATGTATTTAGCTCATAGTCTGTTGAAGCTTCAATCCATAATCGGCTGGCTCCAAGGCAGGGTGGCATGACAGACAGGCACTGCAGAGGAAATGCTCATGGTGGGAAGAAGGCAGCAAAGCAACAAAGGACCACCACAGCTCTTTCTATCCCCTCTATCTTATCCAGGCTACGCAGGGTAGGTGGCACTCACACCCTTAATCCTAGTGCCGTACAGCTTAGCATTGCACCAAGAATCAATTCCAGCATCACACACTGTAGATCCAACCATCTCTGAAAAATCCCCACATATGATCACATGAGGCTTTGGGGGGACATCTAGGCAAAAACCATAACATACACCAAGGTCAAAGATGGCATAAGCTTCTCCTTCTGTTGAAAATACTGTTTTTGCTGTACTCTATTCACATACAACTGTTCTTCAGTGGTTGATGCCCAAAACATTGACATCTGGTTACACACACATATGCCACCGAGCTGTCACTACCTGAAGCAGGCAATCAGCACAAGCGGACGTAGAATCTTCCAGAAGTCTAAGCCTCTGTGGACAGATGGGACAGTGAGTCCAGCTAGGTGACATGGTGGCAGAGTGACAGGCACTGTAGCATGGCCCTAAAGAGCCCTGCTTGGGGTCCTTGAAATGACCTAGCTGAACTCTTCCTAAGTACAGACTGGGAAGTGAGGCTCACAGACCTGCGCTGGCTTGCTCAAAATCAAAGTTCAGCAGTGGACCCAGGACGAGAGGCCCTGGCTGGCCCAAGATGGAGCTGTCACCATGTGAGATAAAACTGTTATAGGTGACACCACATCTGTACCAACCAAGGGAACAACATGCTGTGTACAGGAAACCCAAAGGGCAATTATTTGTCTTTTTTTTTTAAACGTATTTAGTCCTGGGTGTACAGCGTCTCACTACACAGATTGGACTCGTAGTGATCTGTTTCCAGCCTCCCAAGTGCTGGGATTACAGGCATGCACCACCACACCCAGTCTCAATCTCCATCTCAGCACACCCTGGGGGTGGGGCCAGCAAGGCTTGCCAGGGATTGAACCCCTGGTTGTTATATTTGCCTAAGCAGGCGCTTTAGTCCACTCTGCTATCTGGCCGGCCCTATTCTGTCATTTTGGACTATTTACACTTTTTTTTTTTTTTCAGCCCTTGCGCTTGCCAGGCAAGTGCTTATTCTATTGAGCCATCTCCCCGGCCCCCTATTTGTCATTTTGATGAGTAAGAATAAAGTCACTTTGAAAATTTCAGATCCCACACTTAGATTTAATGTCTTACAAGATTTTAAAAGTGGGAAGCAAAGGACATTTATTTCATTGCTTCAACTGTTTTTGTAAACCTGCTTGCATGGAGACATCACTGATAAGGACAGAATCGTCCTCAATCCTTCCATTGCATGTCTGGCTTCTGCGTTCCAGTTCTGCCATCTTGGCTGACCACACTTAGCTCTAGTCGCAGAAGGCAGGGCTGCAAGGGAGCTACTTTAATCAAAAGAAAGTGGCTCTGCCTTTGTTATACAACCTCAATTTGAGCTCTGATGTGCTTGGTGGAGACAGGAAGCGCTGTGCTGGGGAAAGTATCCGCTTTGAAGTAGAACCCGTCTAAGTTTAAATTCAGCCCTGCCTTTCATTAGCTTTATGACCGTGGGCCATTTAACCACAAAGTTCCAGTTTCTGAATTTGTAAAGTACTAATTACTTCCTAACAGGACTACTCAAGGGCAGAAATTTAACCAAGAACCCAAATCACATGGTACATGGCCTGGGCCTTGGCAGGTACTTAAAAACAGGAATTATGATTTGTTTTGCTCTAACACAGGAAAAATAGGAGCATAAAAAGGGAAAAAACACTGACACCATCAGCGCTTCCATTCCTGACTTACGGTTATCAACGTGCACCCGATAACTTCCCGGCACCTGCATATGCCACCGAGCTATCTCCCCCGCTCCCACAACTCCCAAGAATGAGAAAAAAAGAGGAAAGGCAACAAGGGAAAACAAAACATTTATTAAGAGGCATGAAAATGCATAAACTCATTTATAAATAAATGTAGTATAATTTACTCGTGAAAAAATAGCTAAAATCCATGAGCAAAACTGGATTTTATATTTGAATGATTACACATTTGATCTCCAATCATTTCCCCCCGTCATGATCTGTCAGCAGCAGCAATTTCACAGCGACTACAGAAACAGCCGATACTCATAATCATCACCTGGGAAGAAAGTTTTCAAGAATGCTCTTTAAAAATGAATCAGCGCAGGGGCCAGAGAGATAGCTCAGTTGAATAAGCGCTTGCCTGGCAAGTGCAAGGGCCTGAGTTC
>NDGM010743765.1:0-11317 GCA_002564305.1 Octomys mimax
CACTGAGCCATCTCGCCAGCCCTGCCTCAGCCTTCTAAGTGCTAGGATTACAAGGGTGCACCATCATGCCTGGCTCCAATCTCTTCTTTTTTAGTTAAGTGTTTTGTGATTCCATTTTATCTCCTCTTCAGGAAATCAGTTATACTTGCCTTTAAAATTGATTTTGGCAGTTGTCCTAGAGTTGATATACTTTTGTTTTATTTTTGGGCCAGTGCTCTGGATTGAACCAAGGAACTCTCTACCATTGAGCTACATCTTCAGCCCTTTTTTAATGTTTTGGGACAGGGTCTTGCAAAGCTGCCCAAGCTGGCCTCAGATTTGTAGTCCTCATTCCTCAGCTACAAGGGGCTGTGATTATGTGATCACAGGTGTTTCGGCACCCAACTGCACAACATTTATTGCTAGCTGTCTAAGCCCTTTCCCAATGACACTTTTGAGCATCATGCACAGTACAGGTGGCTTTAGCAAAGTCCTTGTCTGTCCTCCTGTCCTTTCTGTCACTACTGTCCTCATCTGTGACTTGATCGCTCACAGACATGGCTATTGTCGTGTTAAGCCATTATTTCTTAGGACAATTACTAATAAGCAGAAAGTTTTGTCTTACCTTTATTCCTTTCTGCTCCTCTTCCTTTCTATATGTAGATCCAAGCATCTGATATACATTACTTTCCATCTGCTAAAAGATTTTTTTTAACATTTCTTACAGGACAGGAGTGCTAGTGATGAGTACCCTCATTTGTGTGTCTGGGAAAGTCTTTATTTCTCCTTCACTTTTGAAGGATTATTTCACTGGATGCACAGTTCTAGGTTGATGGTTTTCTTTGAACATTCTACATATGTGTTTAACTCTCCTCTTCCCTTGCCTGAATAGCTTCTGACAGATGACTGTGTAGTTCTTTTTCTTGTCCTCCCAAAGATCCTTTTGCTTCACCTACCTCCAGCTATATTCCAAATTGTCTTTTGTCTCTAGGTTTCCATAGTCTTTATACCTTTGTAAACACACCTGTGTTTATGTAGCTTGGGGTGATTTATTTAGTTATTTTTTGGTGGAACTAGGGATTGAACTCAGGCTCTTGTGCTTGCCAGGCAGGTACTTATTCTACTGAGCCATCTCCCCGGCCCCTGATTTATTCTACTGTACTCTGAACTTGGATTTCTGGTGTCTGCCATTAACTTCAGAGAGTTTTTGGCCGTTATCATTTCCAGTGTTTCTTTGCTCCTTTAGTCATTCTAAATGTCTCATATTATCGTTCTTGGATGTTGGGCTGTAGTGAGTTTTGTTTTGGAACTGGTTTTGTCTTCATTTTTGTTTTTTGTAATTCTTGTTTCTCTGTTCATTTCTGTGTGAGAAGTTTTTGTTGTATCTTGCAGCTCACTGGTTCTCCTGGGCCCATCAGAGACATTCTTCCTAGTTGGTGCAGTGCTCACGCTGTGAGCGCTCACAGGACCCATCTCTTCTGATGTGTCAGCCCTTAGCATAGGAATCATTTTCGATTCCCTGCCTGGTCACTTGCGCTTGTTTCTGTCTCCATATGCTCAGGGTGGTTCCGTTGTGGCTCTCAGAACCACTGGTTCGATTCTCTTTAGGTCTCATGTGTTCTTGTGCCTGGAGCTCTTTTGGTACAAGCTCTTTGTCTCTCACTGTTACTTCTATGAGCTCTCTTTTTAGATCAGTCTTCCAGGTCAGTGATTTTGCTAATGGTATCTTACCTGCTAATGAATGTTAATTGCAACTGTAATGCTTTCTAAGCTTTAATTTACTTTTTCAAATCTGTCCAGGAACTTTTTATATTCCTTTGTTCTATTTTCAAAAAAATGTTTTCCAGTACTGCGCATTGATCCTAAGGCCTTATGAATGCTAGGCAAGCATTCTGCCACACAGCTACAGCTCTAGCCCTGCTTTTTTTGTTGTTTGTTTCATCTTTTCCTTATACCTTTAACAGTTTGTTTGTATTCACTGGGAATTGAGCCCACAGTCTCTGTACTGAGCTAGATCCAGCATTATTTTGTTATTTTGAGACAGGATCTCACTAAGTTGACAAGTTGGGTTCAGATTTGCTATCCTCATGCCTCAGCCTCCCAGAGGGCTAGGATTACAGGCATCTAGCACCACACCTGACAGCAGTCATTTTGTAGTTGAAGGAAATCTTGAGGATCTAAATCTGTTCTCGTTGTTCTCAATGACATCACTCAAGAACGTTTTTTCTTGATGTGTATAGGTTTTGTATCATGAAGTCACACTTTGTGGTTGCCTTTGCAATCCCCCTCCCCCTCCCGGCCCCAGCTAGGACAGGATTTTTGTCTGCTGGTGCAGGTTTAGTGTGTACTGACCTTCTTTTTAAGAATGCAGGAGGGCAGGTCTTGGTCCCCACATCACTCAGTCACTGACATGTCTGTCATGTATACCCTTGGGGCAGCCTCCTCCTGCCTCATGTATTTCACTACTTGGACCACTGTGTGCCCTTTGCTGTTGTCCTTGCAGCTTAATGCTAGGTGTTTGTATAGGTGCAAGGTTCTGTAGCATCTGTGGTACCACATGGAGCCTGAGGCACAGTGGAGGTAAGGAGGTGCACCTGTTCTCCATATCCCACCTGCCCTTTTTGGGCAGATTTGTCCCTGGCCTGAAGCTGCTAGGTTACCAATTCCACAAGGCCAGGATCTGTATCAGAACCCAAGGCTTCTTCCCAAATCTTATCTTTTCAGTCAAGTATCACACCCTTATCCACATTCACATGCCCTACCTAGTCCGTGCAGCTGCAGAATTCCCCATCTACAACTACATGAGACTTTACAGGAATGTCTAGAAGGAAGACATAATAGAAATAGTTAAAATATGACATAAGTGTTAGCTCAGGTTAAAATGGGCAGAATGGACAGGGTGGTACTGCTGTGAGGAAACCTGGGACATAAATAGGCTGTGACTTGGAGATCGTGCAAACTTTGGTCTGCACTTATTTTAGAGGTAGTAGTCAGCTCTTCCAGCCTGAGAACTAGCCAGGTGGTCCTTTGCCTGTTTATATCTCTGAGAGGAATGTTGAAATGGGTTAGGCAGAAATGCAGAACAGAGCCACTCATCTGAACTCCTTTGTTCCCTGGGGTATGTGGACCGGTCTGTCTCCCCAGCCCACCCCATCTTTGCCTATCGTCTTTTGCACTCTTGTGCCTGGTATGTTCAGCCCGGTCTCACGGGGTGGAGTTGGTAGGGAGTTTGCGTCGGACGCACTCAGACCACAGTGTGCTTAACAGAAGTATTCGTTAGTGTTGGCATTTGCGCCAGGGCTTTCCCTTATAGCAAAAATGTCCTTCCTGTGAGTTACATCTTTTATCTAAGTAGAGAGCAGTTCGGAACTTTTGAGAGATAGAAGATTTGTGGATCTGTGTAAACAGTGAAATCAGTGTTCAAGTTCAGGCTGTTGACAAACTTCCTGGACTTTGTGGTGGATGGACTGGTGCTCAGGGAGGCAAGGCCCAAAACCGTCTAGGTGCCAGGTAAGGTTGTATTCTGGAAGAAGCCCTGGAGCTGCTGCGCTTGATAGGCATCTTGGTAGGCATCTCGTACCAAACCAGTGAAAGCAACACAACTTGTTTCAATATTGATCCCCACCCCTGCCTGCAGTCTCTACAGCTGAGTCTTCTTTTTGAGTTAGGTGGGCTTCTGACATGTTCACTTACTCCTTTAAGGTTGGTTCTTATTCCTCTAAACATTTATTGAACACCCAGTATGTGCCAGGCCTTGTGCTATGTTCTAGGAAAAACAAAATCAGTTTATTCTAGTCCTTGTTTTCAGAGAGTTTGCAGTCCAAAAAGGAGACAAAAATGTCATGAAATTATCCCTCTGGTATGCCTGATTTAATTTGAGCATGCAAACAAAAGAGTAACCCTGGAGAGAGAAACTGCAAAGCTGTGGATCAGCTCTGCAAAGTAGGAGACTAGAGTAGAACTCGTTAGATCTAAGTGGTGGAGCCCATGTGGCCAGGCTGCCTTGCCAGAGGGGAACCCTGACCATGCACAGATGTGTGTGAGGAGAGACTCAGGAAGGGCTTAAGTCGCTTCTGCTGCCTAAATCCAGCCTGCTGGGCCAGCAATGTGGGCCACTTGTCCAGAGTCGAGTGCAGGAGATCAGGCAGGTTGACACTGGGCAGAAGGCCTCCAAGATTTCTCCTTTGCATCAGTTACTCTCAGCAAAGCAGCATGTAGTTTTCCACAGTGTAGAACCTAGTGTCTGTTGAAAGGGTTTTCTTTGTTCTTTGCTCTCTAGGACTTTCCTGCCAGAACAGCTAGTTCAGGCTGTGTCATCCTGAGGACCTGTCTGTTCCCACTGTTAAGTTCTGAACATCCTGCTCCAGCCCCTGCTCTCCGCAGCACCCCAAGTCTCTGAGCCTTCCCAGAGGCCCAAGGGGAATTCCTGCCCACTTCCTCTCTGCTGGAAGCATGTGAGAGAGTGGGTGCAGCTAGGAGGATGGGCTCAGCTGGTGGGTTTGTGTCCAGCGACCATAATCTTAGAACATGGTAGCTTCCCATGTTTGCATTCACTGCCTGCTTCCTGCAGGCCAGGCAGGTGCTGAATCTTAGTAGAACCCTGCAGGTAGGTATTTCCAGATTACAGATGAGAAAACTAAAGCATAAAAAGAGTGAGTGATTTGCCTAAGGTCACACAGCTAGTCAAAGGGAGTCCAAGAGGTGGAACTCAGACTCACATCAGCTCTGTCACTGACCATGCCCTTTATAGTCCCTGAACTGGCTGTTGGTCCTCACTGTCTGCAACTCCAGAATTGCTCCTTTCCTCCTCTTCACCATCACTTCCTCACCTCTCCCCCCCATAACTGGCTCCTTCAGAGTCTTCTTCCTCTTCCATTTCATCTACCACATTGTCACAGACTGATACTGCTAATAAAGAGCTCACCAGATCATCTCCCCTGCTGCCTAAAACCTTCTGTAGCCCCCGTGCCCATTCAGAAGTCACAGTTACCTCTGGTGTGAGCACTGCCTCACCATCCTGAAGCCTTTCAGCAGTGGCCTTGTCGTCCCTGTTCCTGGCCACGCCGCTTCCTCCCCTTCACCTGCCCCATGCAGCCCCCTGGAGTTCTCCGGAGCCGTCCCTTGCACACACTCTCAGGGGTCCCTGCCTGCTCCTCATTTGGGACCCCAGGATAACCAGGATCCTTCCCAACTCTGAGCCCATAGCCAGGACCCTACTGGGTGTTCACCTGTTCAGTGGTACCTAAGCCCTCCCAGAGCAGACTGCCCAGCTCGGCCAAGCGTGCTCAGCAGGGTCCTGTCCCCTCTCAGAGCAGCTGTGGCTTGGAGGGCTGGCCATTAGCCAGTAGGCTGCAAGTGCCTTGCACCGAGGTGAGATCAGTGAGGGTGGAAGATTGGGGCTCCCAGCGGGCAAGTGGGGCTTGCTCAGGAACAGGCAATAGTGGCAGCTGCTCTGGGACAGTGACATCTGGGCTGAGGCCTAGGGGTGTGAGTGAGTGGGGTGGACATGGACACAACATGAGCAGGTCAGATAGATGCTTGAGGGCCCAGAGACCAGGGAGGGAAGGCCTATGCACCCAGGGCTGGGGGAGGCCAGCCCAGTTCCTCAGGGCCTCACGTAGCCATGTAAGGGTGTTGGCTTTTATCTTAGAGCAGCAGGAACCCATGTGGACATTCTAAGCAGTGGCACTGACAAGAGATCACTTAGCTGCTGTAAGGAAAAGGCCAGGGGGAGCCCGCGGGCCAGCTGCTAGGCAGTGTAGCAATGAGGACAGCAGGTGTTGGGGCTGGGCCTGGGCACAGGATAGGGCAGGAAAGGCTCGGGAGCGCCGCATGCAAGCAGCACTTGGTGAAGTGTGCGTGCTGCCGGCCACCTCCCCACCCTTGCCACCTTGCCTTGGTGCCTTCCGCATAGGCCTGCTCTTGGAGCCCACAGAGTTCCACTCATTCGTGTTGTGCTGTGGGGTGCCCAGGCGTAAGGTCAGTGGAAGGGGGCACCATTTTCATCAGGTGGACTTGCTAGCAATGCTTGTTACAATGTCAGATGAGAAAAAGCCATAGGCACACGAGCCACATTTGAAATGTTGCTAGAGAGGAGCATTAGAGCCTACCAAGTTGTCCAAAGGCATCCACTGCTTTTGAAGTACACTACTGGTTGCAGATTGACCTATATGTCTGGTCTTATAAATGAGCCGTATGGTACTTTGTGAGATGTTCTCCCCCAGTAGGGGTGTGGCCGGCAAGTCTGCAGTCATGCTTGATCTGTTTATAGATGAACTACTTAGGTAAGCGGAATATTAATTTTGATATGTGATTAGAAAATTTTTTTTTGTAGGCTTTACCGCCAGCACCTGTTCAGAATCACACAAATAAGCATCAGGTATTCAATGCATCTCTTCAAGACCATATTTATCCAAGCTGTTTTGGGAATACTCCAGAGTGGAATAGTTCTAAATTTATAAGTCTTTGGGGATCAGAAGTGATGAATGATAAGAACTGGAATCCTGGCACTTTCTTGCCAGATACAATTTCTGGTAAGGAATTTGTTGAAACTTTCTTAAGATTTTAAAATGATCTGAACCAAGTAGATTGCCATCTTTGGTTTAGCTCCTGTGGGATCCCAGGGCAGCTACTGCCCCAGCCCTCCATCTGCAGTGGAAGCCCCTTAGGGCCTGTCCTCCGTGCCATGCTTTCACACTGGCCGACCACACAGGGCTCCGGCTCCGGCTCTGCTCCAGCTCCCACTCCAGCTGCGTATCAGCGTAGTGAGAGGCCCTGGCGTGGCCCAAGCTGCTGCTGCACCTCTTCTGTCCGGGGCTCATGCCTGGCCTTTATTGCTCAGGCTCTGGTGACGGCAGACTTCCAGCAGGGCAAAGAGCAAGGAGGCAGTGCACAGTCCCTCCAGTGCAGCGACGCCGCTCCTCTCCCCGGGTTCTGCGTTGCCCAAGTGGGTCTCCCCACTAACCAGCTGCCTCCTCCCCACCCACCCCAGCTGTGGAAGCTCGGCTGGGGCTTCTACACAGGGCCAGGGGTGCCGAAGGAGGGACTGGCTCCTTTACCTCCTC
Source organism: Octomys mimax (assembly GCA_002564305.1). Lineage (NCBI taxonomy): Eukaryota > Metazoa > Chordata > Mammalia > Rodentia > Octodontidae > Octomys > Octomys mimax. The sequence goes on from NDGM010743765.1 coordinate 7,044, forward strand.
TGTCTTCATGTGGCCCCTGCCCTCTACCACACCCCCCGAATGCACTCAGAACAGAAGCTAGACTTGACACCCTGATCTGTGATTAGAAAAGATTTCTAGCTGTGTGATCTTGGACAAGTTGCTTCACCTCTCTGAACCTCAGTTTCTTCATCTTTAGGATGGGAATAATACCAAATTCAAAGTCGTTTTGAGATACTAAATAAAGCACCTAGCACAGGGATTGGCACATAGTCGATGCTCAATAAATTTTCCCCCTTGGATAAAGACTCTTCTCCACCACCATCCCAGGCAGTCCTGACTCAGTAACAGCCCCATGCTCCATCCTGAGCATGCCCTGCAGGGTCTTGCTAAGTGCTGTTGGTCTCAGAAGCCCTAATTTCCCATTCTTCCTTGAAGGCAGCGACATATTAGGGCCAGCAGTCTCAGAAGCACGACCTGGTGCTCCTCCACCTCAGCCAAGCAGTGACACAGCCACAGCTTTGGAGACCAGAGAGAAGAAAAATGCTGTAAAAAAGAAGTGTTTGTACAATTTCCAAGATGCTTTTATGGAAGCAAACAAAGTTGTCATGGCCACCTCCTCTGCCACATCCTCCGTGTCCTGCACAGCCACCACAGTGCAGTCAAGCAACAGCCAGTTCAAAGTATCATCCAAGAGACCTCCTTCGATAGGTAAGGCCCCCTAGCCCGGGCCCAGGAGCCACTGGGCTTGCTTCCCTTCTGCCGTCTCTGTGGCATTGCTGCCACGGTGCCCCGCCGGAGCCACACAGGTAGTCAGCACCAGCAAGTGCTCTGCTCTGTGGCTTTGGCTTCTAGTCAGAACGCAGCTGCCATACCAGGTGCCCTGGGCTTCGCAGTGCTGAGTCTTGCCTCCCATTTCTGCACTCGCTCTTCAGAGGTGTGAGGAGATCTTTGCTTTCTAATCATAGGCGGGTTCCTCAGAAGCTGCTTGAAGAAAACTGGAGGCAAAGGCTGACCAGCAGCCAACTGTTATGCATGCCAGTGTGTTTCCTAATAGTTAGGGAGACCCAATGATGCTGAGGGCCAGGGGAGCTGGCTGGAGGGGCTCTTGCCAGCCAAAGCCGGAGCAGTTTGAGCATCAGAAAGAGCAGTCGTAGACCTGCTTATTGCAGGGGCAGTACTGCTGCGCTGGATCCCGGCGCTCAGAGGACATCGGGAATCTGGGGACCGCCGGGCCTTCTCTGGGTGAGGGAGCTCTTCACAGACCACACCGCTACCTGGTGTGTGCCAAGGACAGGAATGGACAGTCGCTGCTCTGCAGCTATCAGCGCTGTGGCTGCCTGGCAGAACCAGGGAGTTCACAGTACTGGCCACTGAGCTGGCAGGTAGCTCTGTGGCTCAGAGGTAGATCATGCTAACATTAAAAGGTTCTTGGTGCCATGCCCAACCTCAGAAAAGGAACGAGGAGGGGCTGGGGAGATAGCGTGGTGCTCTAAGCACCTGTCTGGCAAGCACAAGGACCCAGGTTCAGGCCCCAGTACCACATGCCGTGCCGGGCCCAGGACCCAAGTGTGCCACACTGGCCACCAAAGCCAGGCATGGTGCTGCACGCCTGTCATCCCAGCACTGGGGAGGCTGAGACAGGAGGATCACTGTGAGGCCAAGCTGCATAGTGAGACCCTGTACCAAATAAATTTTTAAAAAATGAAAAAGAAGGAATAGAAGAAAAATGGAGCCATTGAGTCTGGGAAGCATGTCTAAAGGCCGCACAGGGTACAGAGAAGCTGGTGGCCCTGTACTCAACAGCAGTGCCGCACAAAGCATGTTGGGGGCTTCTTGTTGCCATCCCACGTGGTGAGGGAGGATCAGACTTGCTTCTCTGGGTTCAGACCTAGAACCGTTTGCCTGAGTCTAGTGGCACAAGATGAATCCAGATTGGTGCCTAAGGGGCCTCCTAAAATTTGTCCATCTTCTGAAAAGAGAAAAGAAGAAGCAGGACTGGGGGAGCCAGTCCACGGAAGGTTGTGGAAAGTGGGCTCTCGGTCGGCTGAGAGCCCGGCTCAGCAGGCTGCCCTGGCTCTCGGTGGAGGAGCTGAGCTCAGGCCAAGCACTGCTTATGTGGTGTCAGGCCAAAGCAGTCAAATGTCAGTCGTGACGAATCAGTGAAGGAAGAGTGTTACTCCCTCCAGCTCTGCCATGCTCTGGCCATCATTTTCAGGACAAAGGGGTGGGGGAAATGTAATGACAGGAAACAGGAACGTCTGCATTTCCCTCAGCCATGGCAGCGTGGCTTGTGTCTCTGCCCAGGTGACGTCTTTCACGGCATCAACAAGGAGGACCACAGGCATGCTGCGCCCACTGCTCCCAGGAACAGCCCCACGGGCCTGGCTCCGCTCCCCACCCTCTCCCCTGCTGCGCTCTCCTCGGCCTCCACGCCTCACCTTGCAAACCTTGCAACCCCAACATTCCCTAAAACTGCAACCACAGCTCCCGGCTTTGTGGACACACGCAAGAGCTTCTGTCCCACCCCCGTGGCACCGCCACCCTCCACCACAGATGGCTCCATCAGTGCCCCACCCAGTGTCTGCAGGTGAGGTGCCCAGGGCCCTGAGGGGAGGGCAGGTGGGCTTCGCCTGGGAACTGTGCCCACTGGGGCTGCTGCCAGTCCTGCCCAGGAATAAGCAGAGGCCCGGTAGTCACAGCCCTGGGGTTCAAGACTACATCTGACCATTGACACCGTCAGGGTGCCCCTTACTTTTGAATTATATTTTTTCTACCTTGGGTAGTATCAGAAGAAAATAAATTGTGTAGGATAGAGCACAGGGCCACTGTCAGCAGGTTTTCCGAAGTTCAGGCTGTCCTTGACCTCACTGTGTAGCCTCTACTGGCCTTGTGGTTTTCCTGAGTGCTGGGATGACAGCTATACCATTCTTATGACACTTGGCCATGTGATGCCATCCTGCCTCCTCCTTGGTACAGAAGGAAGTAGGGGTAACAGGGACAGGCAATGCAATCAGAGAAGACATGGGAGCCTGGTACCTGCTCAGGGATGCTTGCTGAGTGTCAGTGTGACCTCTGTGCATGTGCGCCAGCTAGCATTGTTGCTGACCCTGTGGACCTGGCACCACACGTAGCCAGTCTGTGAAGTGATCAGGAGTGCTGCAGAGCCTGAGCCTCCAGGGCAGGTGCTGCTGACAGCCATGTGTGGCTTTGTAGTGACCCTGACTGTGAAGGACACCGCTGCGAGAATGGTGTGTACGACCCGCAGCAGGACGATGGAGACGAGAGTGCCGATGAGGACAGCTGCTCTGAGCACAGCTCTAGCACCTCGACCTCCACCAACCAGAAGGAGGGCAAGTACTGCGACTGCTGCTACTGCGAGTTCTTCGGGCATGGCGGGGTAAGCGGGGTTGGGTGCACACCCTGCCTGGGAGTCTTCTGTCCCAGAACAAAGTTGGATCTGGTCAGAAGCAGCAATTTCATATCCAACTTGTACTGAAAGATTTGGTCACTGAATTTTCATGTTTGTTTGTGAATTTTTTAAGTAGTTGATGAAAGTAGAGGAATATACTAAATGCATTCCATGTAATACTGTGTGGCTACTTAGAGCGGTACTGACTGGACATTTGAGTCCTCTTGTTGGCGGGATACAAAAGATACTGACACATCTTCCACTTCGCATCTTTCCACAGCAGTAATTCTATTTCAGCAAGCAGATACCATCCTATGGGATGATGTCTTAGTTACTTTTTTCATTGCTGAGACAAAATATCCAACACCAAGAAAGGTTTATTTTGGCTCACAGTTTGTAAAGGTTTCAGTCCATAGTCGGCTGCTCCAGGCAGGTTGGCAGGGCAGAGGGGCATTGCAGAATGAGACAGGGCAGCAAGACAAGTAGTGGCAGCAGTGCTTCTTCTGTCCCCCATATGCCAGGGTGGGGCACCCTCAACCCTAGCATCACACCCACACTCCAGCCACCTCCAGAAAACCCTACCTATGACCCCATGAGGTTTTGGGAGGGACACCTAGAGACTGATAGGTGTTTTTGGATAGAGGGCATCGCCCAGAGAAACAGGCAGAAGGAAAAAGGGAAAGGAGCTTTATTATCTTTGAGAGGATCTGGGGAAGATAAGAGATTCTCTGAACTGGAACACAGGGAGGCTGAGGGTTTATGGCGTTTTTGACAGGAGTGGAGTTTGAGGGGGATGTTTAGAAATACCTGAGGAGCTGATTGGAGTCTTTCCTGAGATGGTGGGAAAGGAGAAAGGAAACTGCACCCTGGGCTGAGTTGGAGAAGAAGCGGGGAGGTGGTCTCT
>NDGM010744314.1:0-15989 GCA_002564305.1 Octomys mimax
CAGATTTAATGCAATCTCTATTAAAATACCATTAGCATACCTCACAGAACTAGGGAAAAGCATTCCTAAAATTATTCTGCAACCAGAAGAGACTTACAATAGCAAAGGTAATCTCAGGCCACAAAGCAAGGCAGGTGGCATCCTAATCCCTGACTTCAAATTATACTGCAAAGCAACTGTGATAGAATCATCATGCTACTGGCGAAAAACCAAAACAAAACAAAACAAAAAAAACCCTGAGGATCACTGGAACAGATTAGAAGTTGCAAATACAATTAGCAATACACTAAGCCACCTTACTGTATTTATGTTTATGTTTGACAAAGGAGTCAAATATATTCACTGAAAGAAAAATAGTTTCTTTAATAAATGGTGCTTGGAAAACTGGCTTCTCCTACACTGAAGATGAAAAATTAGAGCCATGTATATCACTATGCACTACATTAAAGTCAAACTGAATCAAAGATCGAAAGCTTAAAATAGAAACACTAAATCTACTGGAAGAGAAATAGAAATCTTGAAGACTTAGGGATAGGCAGAGAATTCATGAAGAAAAACCAAACTGTACAGGAAATACGTCAAAGAATTAACAACTATATTAAAAAGTTTTGGCACATCAAAAGCAATCACCAACAGTATGAAAAAAACCCATAAATCGAAAAAAAAAATTAGCTAACTCCCCTCAGGCACAGAACACCTACATAGACCATATAAAGAATTAAAAAGAATCAGGTCCCAAATATTCAAGACTCAATCCAGCAAGAGGAATCTGAGACGATACAAATTTCTCAGTTGAAGAAATATAAATGAAAAATAAATATATGAAAAACTCTTCAACATCATTGGTCATTTGAGAAATGCAAATTAAAATAACACTGAGATTTTATTTTATCATACCCCAAATAATGACTATCATCAAGAAATCAACCAATAACAAATGTTGGCAGGACTGTGGTGAAAAAGGAAGCCTTTTCTACTGTTGGTGAGAGTATAGACTGGTAAAATCATTGTAAAAATCACAGTGGAGATTCCTCAGAAAACTAAGAGTAGAGGTCCAATTCTACTCAGCTATTCCCTTTTGGGGTATTTTCTCAGAAGAAAACATTATATCATAGCAACATATATGCACCCATTTTTATAGCAGGATAATTTGTAGTAACCAAATTTTGGGAAAAACTCAAATGCCCATCAACTGAAGGTGGAAAGTATTGTATCTTTACATAGTGGAGTACGATTCAGATATAGAGAAAGATTTGTAGATAAGTGGATGCAACTAGAGACCCTATGCATAGGTGAAATAAATCAGACTTGCATGTGTAAACATCATATTTGTCTCCCTAGTGTAAAAAACATAAAATTTGTCTCCCTAGTGTAACAAACTGAAAGAAAAAATAAAACGCAAAGGGTAAAAACCCAATTATTGGATACCTATTTTTCCATTCCCAAGTTGTTATTTTCCTGTATGGATTTCAGATCATGCTGAATTTTGCTGCAACTCATGACTCTGACATCTTGATTCTCTGAAATGTTTTCCATCTTTGATTTTTACTCTATGAATTTCTTTCTTGATTATATGAATCTTTTGAATGCAATGGACTGTTAGGTTTTATTTTTTGATCCAGTCATTCAATCTATGCTTTTCAGTTGAGGGATTGAGGCCACTTACATTGAAAATTAGAACTGAAAGTTATTAATTTATTCCTGTCATTGCACTTTTTCTTGTTCTTAACACTTTTGTTTCCTTTTTGCTTAACTACTAGCCTTGCTTGATATATCCTTTACATCTGACCTTTTCAACGTTGTTATCTTCATTGTCTTTGTCCAAGTTGACCTTGAGGTTTTAAGTATTGATATAAATGAATTTCTGAAAGTGCTCTTTGTCATGAAAGTTTTTATTTGTCCATAAATTTTGAAAGATAGCTTTTGAGGATATATTATTCTGGGTTAAAAGTTGCCTTATTTTAGGATTTGAAATAGTTTACCCCAAGACCTCTTGGTCTTTAAAATTTGTGTTGAAAAGTTTGCTCTGATCCGTAGTGGGTTTACTTTTATAAGTGAGTTTTTGCTTTCTTTGACAGCTATTATGATGCTCTTTGCATTGGTCTTCTGGAATTTTGACTATGATACGTCACAGTAGGGCTTCTCTTCTCACTGTAGCTCTTTGGTGTTCAGTAAGCCTCCTTTGCCTACTGTCCCCATGTTGGAAATACTTCTTTTGTTGTTTCTGTAATTTCTAAGTTCAGTTTGCTTTTTTTTTTTTTTTTAGCATAATCTAATAGCTGGTAGATACATCTTCCTTGATTTTTTTCTGTTTTGAAGATTCTGCTGAATATATAGCCATGTCATTTTGTTTTGTCCATTTTGAAACCCCAAACTCCACTCATTGATCATTTTAGCTGTTCACATATTCAACAGAATTCTTTATCTCCAAGATTTCTGTTTGGCAGTATTTCATGAAGTTGAATCATTTCATGTTTTGAACTTCTGTGGTCAGATATATTTAAAATTCATTTCATTTGTATTCTCTAAGCCCAGTTTTCTTAAGTACTTCCCCAACATGCCCTTGACTGGTACTACTTAAGTACTTGTGCATTCTTATTTTCTTTTTTAATCTTTTATTTATTTATTTATTTGGTACAGGGTCTCAATACACAGCTCAGACTCATAGTGATTGTCCTACATCAGCCTTTCCAGTGATGGGATTACAGGTGTGCACCACCACGCCTGGTTTTGGGGCTGGCACTGTGTGCCCAGGTTCCGGGGCCATCACAGCACGCAGTATCTGAAATTAAATCTGGTCCTTGTGCTTGACAGGCAGGCACCTACATTGTTAAGCTCTCTCCCTGGCCCCTCATCCTTAAAGAATAATGTAAAATAAAATAATAAAATAGTAAGAAGCAAAAACCTGCAAAAGCACCCAGATAACCCATATCAAACAAATAAATAAGGAAGCAACAACAAAAATAAAGACAAAAACCTTCACACAGTTGTTATAGAATAAAACAGAACAATCACACAGCTTCCTGTGTACTAGACTCAGCCTGTGTGTAACTAAGCAGTTTCCCTGAGGGCCACTCAATTGCCAGCCCAGTGCAGCGAGGACTGCCATCTTCTCTGACCAGGGTTCCGGCTACAAGCTATGTTCTGATCTTCTTGGTGCCTCAATCACCTCAAGGGGGAAGCAAATATGTGTTTTTCCTCAACTCCCACTTCTTCAGCTTCCACCAGGAACCTCACACTCTTGCTTCCTTTACTGCCTGGTGAACACAGCAGTTGTCTCTGTCTTCCATCAACAGGTTTTCCTTGCTTAGTGTATGGCAAGAGGACCTCAAGCTCAGGCAGCATTCTCTGTCTTTCTGCCCACAGTCTCCTGTCTCAGGGACATGGTAATTAAGGTAGCCCTAGGCTTGCAGAAAGCCAGTGCCTTGTGGCAGGCAGGACTCATTGTCTGAGGCCTCGCCAGTGTTTGGGGGAAACAGTAGATGTCATTTGTGTTCTGGCTCCGCTGAGTTGCCCTCTCAGTGGCCTGGGCTCCAGTCTGTTCCTAACTGCACAGCTCTCCCTCTCTCCACCCAGTATTCCATGCATTTGTCATGGTCCCATTTTCCTGCTGAGGACCCTGTTCTGGGAGTCACTGGCAATCATGGATAGTGCAGGAAATGACCACACTCTCATGTTGCACAGTGGAGATGGGAAATCCTGTTTTCTGTTATCCAGGACTTCTCTCTTTCCATGGTCCCTCTATTCACAGGTACTGTAGTTATTGTTTTAAGGTTCTGGGAACACAACATTTATTACACCTCATTCTCTTGGCTTTGGTTTCTCTGAATCCCCAGCCTGCATATATATCATCACTGAGCCTAGAGCAGAGGCCAGAGCGGCTCTGTATTCATTGCCTCAGTCAGTGTGTCACACATGGACCTGCTCTCTTTAAGGCTGATTCTCTTCCAAGATGGCCCCAGCTTTTAGTTTAAGAAGTACAACAGTACAACAGGGAGGGCAGAGAGATAGTTATAATTTATTCTTTTCCTTTAAAAAGAAATACTTTGCTCATTTGTTAAATTGGCCTTTTAAGCTTCTACATAACATAACGGTTCAGATATCTCAGAGATATTTTATTTGCATACTTATAGTAGCTTAAATAGTAAGTTTTATTTTGTGTTAGACTATTCTACTTGAGATATTCAAAATAGTGTATTAGAAATGCATAAACAGGACTGGGGAGATAGCTCAGTGGCATAAGTGCTTGCTGGGCCAGCGCAAGGACCTGAGTTCCATTCCCAATACTGCATACCATGCCAGTCCAGGAACTGGGCAGGATGGTGCATGCCTGTAATCTCAGCACTAGAGAGGTGGAAGCAGGATTTCTGTGAGTTTGAAACCAGCCTAGCAGCTACTGATACAGATGTCAGGTCAGGTTCTGGAGTGCTGTTCCCTAGAACATTGTGACTTGATACATTTGAGGCAGAGGATTTCTCCATGATTCTACTACAGGTAACTGGAGGTACACCTTGAGAAAAATTATTTTGGAGAATTGACATGAGATTCAATCTCAGAAGTTCTTGATGTCTGTCCTATATGTTTCACAAAGACTAGAAATTTATCAGATGTTACTGAACTTTCGTGTATATCCAAGTCCCATTATGCTTATTGCCCCAGATAGCTAGTATTTATTGTCCTGGTATATTATAATACTTAAATATAGATGTTTTGGAATCAGATTGCCTGGTTTCAAATTCTAAGCCTGTCCTTCCAGTCTATAGAACTCACCATTGTAGTCCACAGACTTTCTTCTTTGAGCTTTTTAAAAAATTTTTTGTCATTGTTGTTTTCTCAGTTCTAGAGATTGAACCCAGCACCTTGCACATACTAGGCAAGTGGTTGGCCATTGAACTGTAACTCCAGCCCCAGTGATTTTTATTAGTAAGATAGGCTTTTTATTTCAGGATATTCACATGCTCCTGTAGTAGCTACTCAATGGGGATATTTTAAACAGCTGCCATGCAGCTGGACTTGGTAACACATGCCTATAATCCCAGTAATCTATGTGGCTGAGGTGGCAGGATTAAAAATTTTGAGCCCAACATGGACAACACTGTGACTTAGATAGAGTTTATCTGAAAATAAAAAATAAAAAAGGGCTGGAGATTTACCTTAGTGTGCAGACCCTGGTAACATGTATCACAAAATCAAATTAATTTAAAAAATTAATACTGTTATACTTTGTGTCTACATGTTCCCCTGGAGCTTCATGCAGTCATGGGGTGGGCTCCTAGAGTGTTTGATTGACTCATGGTCGAATGCTGGGGTTATGGGTATGAGTGCTATGTTCTGGGGCCGGTAGCCTCCACACAATACAAGAAGCTTGTTCTCTGTGGCTGCTTCACCCTTTTGCTCTTGCTTTTGCTGTTTTCCACAGCCATGAACTGCTGTCCTTTGCCATGAGCAAAGGACATGAGCAAAGGACTCTACCTTGGGATCACCCAAAGATGCACTGAAACCTCCAAAATAAAGGTTTTTATTGTGAGCTAAATAAACCTTTCCTTTCTTAATTTTTAGTGCCAGGTATTTTGTCCCAGCAATGAGAACCAAGTAACCAAAACATCTACCCTGCTATTAATCAGAGGCATCACTGCCCTCTAGTCTCCAGGTGCTGTCCCTGTGTCTGCTTATTGAACCAGAGTCCACCTGAGATATATTTTCATGTTGTCCTCCCAGGACTCTTCTGTTGCTCTGTAGTTCGCTGCCTGTCCTCAGACATGCCATGTGCACTGCGACTTCCTCGGCCTCCCTGGCTCAGAACCTGCGACAGTGCGCTCCTCCAGCTGGCACTCTTGGTAGAAATATAGGAAACTGGATACATTGAGTGCAGCTATGGTCACCTAAACATAGGAACAAATTCATTTAGAATCAGATTGTTGGAAAACAAATATCTGAATATTTTGCACACTTAATACTCATTTGTTATTCTATAGCTTTTATATTCTGTGGTAATGTAGATTGACGTGCAGTTGTAAAAATGTCACAGGGATCGCATCTGCCTTTCATTCAGTTTTTCTCAGTGGTAATATTTGGTATAACTAGGTGGCATTACAATATCACAACTAGGAAAGGAAATTGATGTTGGTGTAATCCATTAACTGTTCATTGATATTGATATGATCCATCAACTATTTGCATGTCACTAGATTTATACCAACTTATTTGTTTGTATCTGTGCATTTCTGTGTGTATTCAGTGCTACAAGACTTTATCACATATGTAGATTTATATGCTCTTTAAAATATGTGTGAATGAGTAGATACCATCATGTCAACACATGGGTCCTTCCCATACCCCTTTATAGCCACAGCTTCTTTCCTTCTTCCCTACACCCTTAGTCTCTAGCTATCATTAATCTGCTTTCCATCCTGTAATTGTGTAGTCTCTAGTATACCAGACATATGAAACTATAAAGGGCTGGCCAAATAGCTCAGTGGATTAAAAAGCCTGCAAGCAGGCTCAGGGACTTGGGGTTCAGTCTCCAGGGCCTGACATGCTGGCCCCATCCCCGGGTTGCTCTGAGACAGCAATTGAGATTGGGCATGGTGGCATGCGCCTGTAATCACAGCTCTTGGGAGGCTGTAAACAGGTGGGTCACTATGAGTCTGATCTAGTAGTGAGACCATGAACACTCTTTAGACTTTTCCTTAAAATACAAAAAAAGAAAAAGAAAAAGAAACTATATACAAGGTCTAATAAAAATATGGTGAGTGAGGAAGAACTTCTTTATTAGAGTAAAACACGTATTGCTACTAATCTCCCTAAAAATACTCCCTTCACTTCAAACATATATGGTCCCCCATTCTTGCCACTTTCTGAAGCAGTTCTGGAGGTCCTCTTTTGTGAGTGTCTTCAGTTGTTCCGTGTGGCTGCCTAGATGTCCTGAATCAACCCAAAACATTTACACTTCATAGTCTTTGACTTCAGGGATGAGCCAGCAGTTGTACAGCAGCAGGCCTGGTGAGTAAGGGAGCTGAGGACATACTGCAGTGCTTTACAAGCCTGCCTTTCCATTGTATGGCATGCTGCAGTGACATTCATTTTATTTTTCATTGTGTCTCTTGGAGACAAATAATGGATGAGGGCTTCCAGAGCTGCTTCAGAAAGTGGTGTGAATGATGTGACAGGTAAGTTGGAAGCAAGGGAGATATTTGATAGAGACTAGTGGTAATTTTTTTTGTAGTAATAAATGTTTAAAATTTTAAACGTTCACCATGTATTTAGAAAACCTCATTTCCATATAGAATCCTTTGCCTTCTTTTTCTTAGATACGATTGTCTCAAATGTTCCCTCATCAAGATAAAAGTCACAACCAATAGTGTTATAATTTTTACTTTGACCATGAAACATGATTTAAAAAACATATGACAAAGTCTATTATTTCTGTTTTTTATTACAATTTCAATGTTATTTTCTTCTGAAGTTCCAAGCTTTGTTATTTCTCTTATTGGGTGAACTTCCTTCTGCCATCTTTTATTAATGGGTAGCATCATGTTGACTTTGTTTTTCTCAGATTTTTTTTTTTTCAGAACCAGAGATTGAACTCAGCCCCTTATGCTTGTGGCAAGAGCTTATTCTACTGAGCTTTCTCCCCAGCCCCTTTCTCAGATATTTTTAGTTTCTCTTTATTCCTTGTATTAGTCAACTTTCTCATTAACATAATGGGGTATCGATCTCTCTCTGGACATGTAAGTGAAAACTGTGTCCCCACGCCCACAGTTTCAGTAGACATAATGAGGAGCTGCTCTTTGCATCTCATGTCATGTGACCTCTGGTGTGCTGCAACGTTCTTGCCACATGTAACAGACTTTTGTTAGGCATTATTTTGTCTGTGCCTGCTGGTAGCTCTAGCTTTCAGATTTCTGCAGTGTCCTATCCAGGATATGTGAAAGGAAACAAGGAAATCCATAGACCTCACTACCATGTTTTTGCCCAACTCCAAAAGTCCCTTAGGGAGCCCACCTTTGTCCTTCCCTCCTTGAGTCTCCTGTGCTGGTTTGTGTAGTCAAAGCTATAAGAGGGAGGATCCCTCTTAACCAAAATAAGAAGTCTGATCAGTACTTTATTTTATAGAAAAACAAATAACAGAATAGTTTTGTGTGTGTGTGTGTGTGTGTGTGTGTGTGTGTGTGTGTGGTACCGGGGACTGAACTAAGGACCCTGTGCTTGCGAAGCAAGCGCTTATTCTACTGAGCCATCGCCCCGGCCCATTATGTCGATACCAATAATTAATTCATATGTGATTTCAAGATATGATCATTTTCATTTAGCCCAACATTCCACATCTGTCATACAGTACATTACATCATAGCATGTGGCAAGAATTACTTATCAAACTGAGGATATTGTGAACATGACATCGGAAATAGCAACAGTTGATCGATTTTTCTCTGCACTTGTGAGTGGGAGTATTTAAATGAGTCTGATTCTCCAAATGATGATAGCTTTCAATTCACTAGACACCCAATTCCCACACAATTTGGCTAAAAGATTTTATTGTGTATGGAAAACTAGTACAGCGTTTGCTTACAGACAAATATGAAGACAGTTTTCAAAATAGTAGCATTGGTGAAAAGTATCCTAAACATTTGCAGATTGAATGTTTTTCATCAAGATTGTGGAGGCTATTATGTAAAAATTTCCACTGGAGAGATAAGATAAAAATATATTTGACTTCAGCAAGAGAATGCTAAGTCAGATTGTTTTTCTTTTTGCTTAATTTCATAAAATTAATACATGCTTCTGGGAATATATTAAAAATGTCGAAGTATAAAATGGGAAATTAGTTTTGTCTCCTCCCGTATCTTTCAATACTCTCTCCACTGTTAGCAGATCTGGTGTGTTTGGTTGAATTTTAGAAATAGTCATTGGCAGTCAAAGCTTCTTGGTACAGACGAACTGAAATTACTCATTCCCTGGAGGTTTGTGGAATTAGTTATGGCACAAGATGCAGGATATGTGAGGGAAGAGCTCTTAGATCTTTCCAGCTTTCAATTTCAGCATTGCTACCACACACACACACACACACACACACACACACACAAAATCTCTTTTTTTATTTGAAGAAAACCATTTTTCTGGCCCTTCAGTATATACTTGTGTTAAACTTCATACAGGACCTCAGATTATCTTCTTAAAAACACAACATGTGGTTCATAATGTGCTTCCGTGAATATCTATTAAGCTGTCTTATTATTCTGAGATAAAAAGCCTATCTTTTTCTGATTTTTCATTTAAAAGAAACAATCAGAATAGAAAATGATTTCATAAATATAGCATCATAGCTAACACTAACTCTTTCTCCTATGTAGTATTTTCTTATCTTTAGAGACGCCGGCCTTCTCTGATCTTGTCATCTTTTCTAACTTATTTGCAAAATCGTGTCAAATTAGTGTGAGTGGGAAGTGGGAAAGAACCGATTACTCAATCACCCCCTACAGCTTCGGCTCCAATTCTACAGGCTCTGAGTCCTTGCTGAGGTTCTCTAGTGAGAAAGACTTCTCTTTTCCAACTTTCAGCCTTTGTTTAAGACCACTTCTATACTGTGTGGCCTAGATCTTTCCAACAGATGGCTCCATTTGAGTAATATCTAATGTAATGGAAAATTTTTGGTGTGCATGCAGTCTCATTCATTTTAATGTTCTTTGCCATACCAGGTATAGTGCCCTGTCCAGGGAAGGCATTCAATAAGTATGAATTGAAGGAAAAGATTGAATAAACCCCACCTAGATTTCAAGGAACCATTTTGCTACAACATTGAAGTTTTCTCGTATTCCTATCTACATTCACATGATAAGCTTCCTGACATTGATTCTACTTAGTAAAATAGAAAAATTTCAAATCAAAGAGTTTATTCATCTGAAGTATTTTGCTAAATGATGTCCAAAATGAGAGGCTTAGGACCAGTTTGAGTTTCTTTGTAGGTGAAAGCAGCCTTGAATCTCTCAGAGAAATCATTCTGAAGGTCTTTGTTCAGAATCACTGAGACTAGGAATCTTCTTGTATGATGCTGAGAGTTAAAGTAATGCTCAGAGAGACCGGGAGGGTAGAGGAGACCTTACTGGAAATGGTACCTTCACTAACTACTTAATGGGCCACATTTCTTTGTAAAAGGTATATGTGTTCTGGGGTGATAGACTATCAGCTAGACCTTTTACATCTATAAATATCTGAGAAAACAAAGAACATCTGTTCAGGTTTCTGCTGTCCAAGTCCAGCCTTACATTCTGTGATGGAATCAAATGTTTTGGACAAGTGCATCTGTGCCATTGCGATGGGATATGGAACTGGAAGGAGTAAGCACTTCACGCACAGCTGATGTTCTTGGATTCATACGAATATGGTCCAAGTGAGAATGCGCATAAATTTAACATTTAATTTTCCACATTCACTCAGGTTGGCATCTAGAGAGATCAAAGAAAAATTTGAAGATGTAAATGATGGAATGATATTTTATGGTTTGATATATTGGGCTGAGGTGTGGACACTTAAAGGGAACCAGAATAGTTTTGCTAATGCTTCATGGGAACAATTTTGCTTTTCATGCTACTTTTTAAAAAAAAACTAATTTAGTATTGGGTCTCACTACACAGCTTGGATTCATAGTGATCCTCCTGTTTCAGTCTCTCCAGTGCTAGGATTACAGGTGTGCACCACCATGCCCAATCTCAGTGGCTGGCTCAGCATGCCTGGGGGTGGGGCAGGCATGGCCTGTGGTGCCTGGGATCGAAGCCTGCTCCCTGTGCTTGCCTAAGCAGTTACTCAGTCTGCAGAGCTATCTTGCTGGCCCTCCATTCTACTTTTAGAGATTGTCATCACTGAGTTGGCCAATCTTAGCACAATATACCTGTGGTTTTCTACTGCCTGGCGAGAAAGGACAGTTTGGCTCCTGTGACAATAAGTATCTGTGTTTTGGATATAGCATCTATATAGAATTTTCAGTTTTCTGTTCAGATAGAAATGGGTGGGAAGGGAGGAAGAGGTGGTAGGCTGCTCCCCTGTCACCATCTCCCCACTCCTCTGTCCTCTTCTCCACCCACCACCTAGTACCAGCAGCTTACTTCTCAGATCATTGGGTGGAAATCAGGAAGGATCATTGATGTTAATGGGGTCTTCCTCGGACTCTCATGAGCAGCCTCTGGACTCTCGTATCACTGGACAGATAACACAGAAAAAAGATGGCTATCCCTTTGGCAGACAGCTGAGCCCAGTGGGATGCATTTGTGAGAACTACAAATATAAGTATTGTGTCATAATATTGTAAATTGACTGGATTCTCTCCCTAGAGGATTGCATATTTAAATTGAGCTTGCAGTCTTTTTATTCATAAACACCTCAGGTCTATCTAATCACCTTAGGTCTATTTAGTCATTTCTTTATGATGTACTGTGTCACTCTGCTCAAGGCTGTTCTAATCACATTCCAATGCTACATCTTGGTTCAATGGTTGATTCTTTTCTCAGTCTTCAAGGCTGACTCATCTCTTTCAAATACCATGAGCCCCAGACCTACTTACAAAGACTGCTCAAAATACATGGTAAATATTTAAATTTTAATAATCTTTTACACTAAAAGGCACATTGGTGTCATTAATCCCCCCCCCAAAAAAAAATTCCCTCTTGCTTTGAATACATTTATCCCATCATTCTTGCCAATTTCGGAAGCACTTTTGATGGTCCTCTTTCTTCAGGGTCTTTAGGAGGTATGATTAAAAAAGTACTATGAATGTTGCTCAAAGTGCTATCCAAAAGACGACAGGCTGTGAAAACATTACAGTGTGGCCTTATCCACCATATTCATTATCTGTGGCATCATGCAACTCCTGGCTTTTCCCAAAGTCTAGCTGTCCATGAAAGGTAAATGGTTGAACTGATTTAGAACATTGAGGTAGGCTTGACATTGAATCAACAGACATGAAATAGGATTTCCAGACTGCTTCAGAAAGTAGAGAGAATGATGGGATTCAGGGGCTTGTAGGGTGGTGGAATATTTTGAGTGGAATCAATGGCAACATATCTTTTGCTACAATAAATTTTTATAATTTAATATAAACATTGACTGTGTTCTTGATCACATCTGGTATTTTATGTATAAGTGCCAACACACTTCAGCATTGGGATCAGAAGGTTTTTGCAATTATTTTTATTTTGGAGGTACAGTCTCTGTTTCTTTCTTTCTGTTAACACAAAACACTGACTTTAGGCAAAGTCTTTATTACTTTCATTTCTAAAATTAAAACAGAGGCTGTGTAGGTTGTAGTCCTAAACAAGAGTTTAGGAATATTGATCATAAAATAACTATGAAGTCTTTTCCTTTAAAAAGCTTGTTTTTGGACTTCCCATATAAAGACAAATCTTCAGTAGTATATCTGTATGGCTTAATTTTGTATTTGCTCTAGATCATTGTTTTTAGACTTCAGCTTCGAAAAGGTTCAACAGCTGAGTTGGAAAACATAAGCCTTCATCTAAAATATATAAGTGAGCTGTGGGTGGTATAATCCCAAGGGCTGAACCTGTTTGCAGTTTGGCATTCTTTGGTTCCAGCTGTTGAAAACAGATAATTTAGATTTTAATAGTGGAACCAAGAAATGCTCTTAATGCAAATTCCTTGCATTACATGTCTATCTTTGAAGAACAAGTGGACATTCTTGCAAACTACCAGAATAGGAGGCTATTTGTCTTTCCTCAGTACAGTGACTATAAGTAGATTGGAAAGTCAAGGCTTTATGAGTTTTATGTCAAATTTAGTTTTATTCTAGGGACGTTATTAAACAAGGCCTTACGAATCTCCCAGATATATCTTTTTTTTTGCACTTTTCTGTGTTTCCTAGCTTACCACAATATTATATTTATAAGGGAAATATTTTAGATCAGTCATATTTACCATGCTAAGAGGAAAAATCAAAATGATGTACCTTATAAACAATGACCTTTTTCATAAAGTGGCACATGCTTTCATTGTAATGGAATAAAGCTACAGACATGGGCAAATCATTATCAACTCTTGGCTACTTGAAATTGATGGTCTGATTCCAATTTCAAATATTCTTTCTATCAGTTCATTTTTGGCTATCTTCTTCATCCACCCTTTGGTCCCACAATTTATGGTAGTTTACAAAGTCAAAACAAGACAGTTAAAAGTACAAGAAAAAGAAAAATGAAAAATAGCAGTGGATATGTAAAATAGATCTGTAATCATTACAGTTGGGCCACATATATGTTTTTCAAGGACTTTATTAGTTACTACCTACAAGACAACTGGTTGACCACTAGATTCAGGGACCAGAGTCAAAACAAAGTAGTTACTTGGTAGAAGTGTTACTACTTGTAGTATTAGCGTGAGATAGGAAATTCTCCCAAGAGGTTCATAAAGAAGATAGTGACCTTTGATCCACATCCATGACAACGTCCTCACAACAGAGGTAATGCCCTATTTCTTACCTTGTCCCTCAACATAAGCTGGTGACATCATTTTATTTATTTATTTATTTATTTATTTATTTATTTATATTTTTGGTGGAACCAGGAACTGAACTTAGGCCCTTGCACTTGCCAGGAAAGCACTTATTCTACTGAGCCATCTCCCCAGTCCTGGTGACATCATATTACAGATCGGTAAAATGGATTCTGCAGCTGGTAGTTTATTTAGCTTCATTTACAAGTTATCCAGGTTAACCAAATGCACATAGAAAATCCAACATAGTGCTGACCTTCAGAAGTGTTCAGTAAGTGTTTATGATGATTATACCTGCACTAGTGCCAGATGTATGTCTGATCTTTGATAAAGAAGTGATGATATCGTTCTCTGATAAAGAATGACCTTTAGGGTGTCTATGAAGCTCAGCTTTTGGCATGTCCTTTAGTACATCTGACAGCAGGAGATTTGGTCCATCTTAGGGTAGACATTGCCATATTTGGACTTTCCAGAAAAAGTGGGCATGCTCCAGGTAACACTTAAAAAAAGTGGGTACTCCATAAACAGAGTCACTGCCAGTATGCAGACCATGCCAGATCTGAGCTAAGAGGAATACCTTCCAAGGGTGAATGTTTTATTCCTGAAGGACAAATTCCTTTTAAGGAATTAAAAATGCTATCTAGAAATTCCCTCATGAAGTCTTGCCTTATACCAAGATAGTGGAGAGTGAAGCACATCCCTTCTCTCACCCCCACCCATTTTGTCCTCCTTTTCTGAATCTTACTAAGTGGCCCATTACCATTGGTCTGATTATGTCGGCACTGACTACTGGAATCTCCCAAGAAAGGGCTCTATTTGGGGTTGAAACATCCCCCACTCAGGGTTAATCTTGCTGATGGGTGTATGTAAACCATGGGCAGTATGCCACACAGATTAGGCACGCCTGTTGGACTCTGAGCACCAGGATGTGCGGGGGCCCACATCCCTCACTGCCACATTACTTTCTTCTTTTAATGAAAACTGAAACCTAGCTCTAGTCAGAAGGCAGGGAGGATGAACAAATGCATAACAACAGAAAATAGAAATGTTTAGGAAGGCTGGCTCCTTTACACAGGCCTGATCTAGAGAGGCCTCTGAGCCCACCTCCTCCTTAACACATGGAATGCAGGAGGGAATGAGAAGGGCTTGTGGGAAGGAATGACGTGTGGCTTGGTCTGCTTCTGGCCTCTCTGTAAATACTGAGACACCTCGGAATGGAGGAACAGCTGAGCTAAGTGACTGCTAATCCCCCAGTGCTGGGGAGGAGGCTGGCCGCTCCTTTCCAGATCCCAGCAGATGGTGGATGAAACAGGCTTCCCTCAAGCAAGGGCAGCAGGGACTGTCCCACCTTCTGTCCCTTCAGCTTGCCTTGCACGTATTCCTCCTGGCCTGCCCGTGTTGTGAAGGGCCTCACTGGTCCTCCAGAGCCCTGGGGACCCATTGGCTTCTTGGTCCCACTGGGATGCACAAGGTCAGCCAAGCTGGACACTGGCCAGCACTGGCAGCCGGGGCTGCATGTAGCAAAGATCCACGGGCTCAGGAAAGAAGGCTCGCAGTGGAAAAAGACTTAGTGGGGCAAGAGGTTGAGGGCTCACTTAAAATGCACACTCAGTGTTCTAGGGTGGAACCCAGAAATTTAAATTTTTCTTAGGCAGCTAGGGTGCAGATGAGCCTAACATCCCAGTCTTAGAGACAGCAGTCTCAGAAGAGAGGGAGGCATTTCTGGTGGAGATTACCAGCAGGGCATCTCTGAGGTGCCTGGGTTTGATTTATCTCTGTTTCATTTGCTCAGCGGTGTGGTGGCAGGCATAGGGGCTCCTCCTTGGGTATAATAAGTAACCTCTCTCCAACTACAAGGCAGTTTTCTGGAGTTGGAAATTAAGTTAGTCATAATGAGCATTAAAAATAAAACCATGAGGTTGATAGCACAGTGCTGTGAATATACAGAATACTATTGAAACACACACTTTTAAATGGTTGACATAGTAAATCTGATGTTGTATACATTTTACCACATTTCAAAAGAACACCAAAAGAGAGAAGTTAGTTTTATACATTTGAATACGACCCTCTGAAAATTTGTGTTAAAAGAAAATGTCATGGAACCTCACTTTCGCATTAACATATATATACATTTATATCTCATGTATATATTAGTCACTAATAAAACATATTTCAACATTTTAAAATGTGGAAATGTAGTAGTGATACAATAATCAACACTGAACAACCAAAAATTTATAAGGACAAGATCCTCAAAATACAAGAAATAAAAACAAAAATAGACAAATTGTATTACATTAAACTAAAGAGCTTCTACAAACCAAAGGAAACAATCATCAAAGTAAAATGACAACATGCAGAATAGGGGAAATATTTGCAAACTGTTCACCTGTCAAATGGTTAATATAAAAAATGCATAAGGATGGGGACCTGCCCCTTAGCTAAGTTCTTTAAGTGGCTGCTTCAACAAAGCAGTCAGGCTCAGGTTGCTG
>NDGM010744412.1:0-12884 GCA_002564305.1 Octomys mimax
GAGCAGTGGTGCTTGTAATCTCATTGGTTGACCATAGTTTTGTCCTACCTCATGCCCACCTAAACGAGTCCTTATGTCTTCCCACCACCTTAGATCTTCCTCACTATATGGTTTTCCTCTATAAATATCCCTGTAAGAGACAACCTCCCAAGGACAACCAACTTGGGTCCCCCTTCTGTCCACTCTCAGACAAGAGTTTTTTTTTTTTTCCCCTCAATAAATATATTCTGTTCATAATCTCCATTTGTCCCTAAAATTCATTCTTCGGTTTTAAAGATCACGAACTCGTCCCAGGCACCTTTTAGGTTGGGACACCAGATTTTCTCCCTGTGTCATTGGTCAGTTCCTTGTATCATAACGACTGACACGTTTTTACCTTTTTCTCCTTAACAAGAGTGGTTAGCTACAACAGTAGAATTTTCTAAAATATTCTGCAGTTTCCATAACCTTTCATTTAAAAATACAGTACAGTCCAAAAAAATATCTTAAAAGAGAGAAATAAAGAAAGAACATAGAGATATCCTTTATTACAGTATACTGTTTTTAATGATTATACTACTATCTATATTTATTTATTCCTAATTAAATTCAATTTTAACTACCTGATTTTGAGTTTGAGATAGCTTCCTAATGGTTCTTTTGCTAGCAAAATGGTATGTTTCCAAACTGTTCAATCAGAGAAAGGAATACAGTGCTATTTATATTGTTTCCTCACTAGACGTACAAACTTTAAAAAGTCAACTATTTTTTACTGCTAAAAATCAGTTCTTTTGTGAGCATGGACACAATACCTGGAATTTGTTCCACTGCATGAAAAGTAGAATTACAGGAAAAGGACTCAAATTCTGTTGCTACCTTCTGGTTAACCCAAGTAAGAATGTGCATAAGCTCCAGCTCATGTGCATATAATTTCAGCATAGCACACAGTAGCTAATTACCAGGATCTATCCTTTGAATTTCTCCAGGAATAGTGATCTGGTGTGTGGAATATTCATACAGAAAATTGGCCCCTACTATATTTTCTGGCATGCCATGCCATCATCAAAACCACTGTCTGTCTCAATGGCACAGTCTAGTTCAGTAGCCTGGAAGGCCTGAATAATGAAAAATTTGGGTTTTCCAGCTAGACTTCTACAAAGATTGTCCCTGAAGAACTTTGTTAATCTGTTCAGGTCAACAGGTCCATTTGTGGGCTGGCCAAATAGCTCAGCGAATTAAAGCGCCTGCAAGTAGGCTCAGGGCCTGGGCATTGAATCCCATGGCCCACAGTGCCGGCCCCATCCGCAGGGTGCACTGAGATGGCAATTGAGACTGGGCGCGGTGGTGCGCACCTATAATCCCAGGTTTTTGGAGGCTGTAAACAGGCAGATCACAATGAGT
Source organism: Octomys mimax (assembly GCA_002564305.1). Lineage (NCBI taxonomy): Eukaryota > Metazoa > Chordata > Mammalia > Rodentia > Octodontidae > Octomys > Octomys mimax. The sequence continues at coordinate 1,381 of NDGM010744412.1, forward strand.
CCAATCTAGTCGTGAGACCCTGAACACCCTGTAGACCCTTACCTAAAATATAGGGGAAAAAAGGTCCATTTGTTCCAAAAAATATTCCTTCTTCACCATGGCTTAGAATTAGACAAATAAAGCTGTTCTTTTTGCTGTGACCTTCTTTAGAAAATTTGTACAACAATTCCATAATTTCCTTCCTGGTAAGATTATTTTTATTTCTCACTTCATATTTCAAATTCATAACTATTTTGCTGATGTTTGCTGACTCTACATCTGTACCAGATCGAGCTGTCATTACAATGCATTTGTGAATGTCCTTCTTATTAATTATTATACATCAACCCATTTCAGGGTAATCCATTTTGTGTCTACCATCAAAGAATATCCCACAGTCTACTGATTTGCTTCCATGCATGATATTTGTTTCTAAATTTTTATTGGACTGTGTATCCACTGAGTTTATTCTCTGTAGTTACTTTTCTTAACTTTCAGCTTCACGAGGTAAAGCATGGTTTCCCTACAGTATACTATTAAAATGCCTCTACTCTATTATTAGTTATTTCAATTTCTTACTGTACCTAATTCATCAATTAATCTATATCATATATACTACATCTAGAAAGGCACTGCTTGAAGCAGATACGCTATTTGGGTTTTAAGAAATCCACTGAGTGTTGTGGTATATATCCTTCTTTGGAAATGATATCTTGCTCTGACATCATAATAATCTTACGCTTTACCATTTGAACAGTTTCAAACCTGTAAAGATGGCCAGAAAAATGCTGCAGTATATATAATATCTACTGAAGTTTGATAATAATATTTTCAATTCTCTGGGGAAATTAAACATGTCTCGGTTCGGCACATGCAGCACACACAAGAACAATTGAATATTTCATCCTCAAATGCACAGAGTCTCTTAGAGCTGGAAAGCCAGTGCTATGAATGTTACCTATCAACCGAAGATCACTATTGGCTAGCAGGACACAGGATAATCAGCTTGTGCTCACGATTTCTGATGACTCAAAATGAGATAAATAGATATTAGGCAGAAAAATAGGGACCTGGCCATTTTCAAGTCATTTTTTTATTCATTCTCTGGCTTGAAAAATATATTTGCAGAATAAGAAAAAGATGCATTTTTAGATTATGAACTTTGGAGCCAGGCATGGTGATGCATGCCTTTAATTTCAGCATTTGAGGGTTGAGGCAGGAAGATCATTGCAAGTTTGAGGTAAGCGAGCTCAAGGCCAGAATGAACTGCATAGTGAGCTCCTGTCCCAAAAGGAAAACAAAAAATAGAAGAATGCCCCCCAAAACAAAAAATCCCTCAAAAAAACAGATTATAAAATTTGGAGCTCTGCATGGTGGTACATGCCTATTATTCAGCCCTGAGGGGTCTGAGTCAAGAAGACCATTGTAAGTCGAAGACCAACCTGGGCTATACAGTGAGCTCAAGTCCAGCCTGAACTGCATAGTGAAACCTCAAAAATGACAAAAAAGTAAATAAATAAATAAATAAAAATAGAGATTATGAAATTTGATTGTATGTTCTTTTTACTTTTCACACAAGATATGTTACCAGTAAAATTTTAGGCTTACTTTTCTAACTGTAAAATAGAAATTAATAATATTAATATCAGAGTTTTATAAAGATTGGTGATTATTAATATTAAATATTTATACAGAACTTGGAACTAAGAATCTATTAAATAGTTATTACATAATTTATCAACTGAGCTTACCTATGGATGACAGTCGTGGAAAGAATGAAAGAGGGGTAGATATTTTTGGACCTGTTATTATTGGAGCTACAAAAATAAACTTTGCTCTGAAGAGAGGTGGATGCTGACCAGCTGGATACTTACCAGCAAGTTTTCTTTTTATGGACTTTACAAAAATAAAATGGTCAGTTTCTTTCTACCACAGAGGTTAAGACAGCACAATTGTTGTTCCAGCCTGACAGAATTGGCCTAGGTCTACCCTCTAATTGTGTGGTAGGGTATATTTGTCAAAATCATTACTAGAATGCAAAACTGAGATATGTCAGTAGATAAATGGATTGCTTCAATGTCTATTATCTCAATTTTCAAACTTTCTATTGTTTTGAAACACCAGGGAGGAAACTGGATGAAGGAAGCATGGTGCCTCTTGTTGTTATGCCTTGGAGTTACATGAGATGTATAATTAACTCAATACAAATACAGAGAAAAATGGCCAAAGCACTACATTTAGTTCCTACATTTTCTTCCAGAACATTCACTTTTCTATTCTCTATTTTCTCTTCCCTGAAACCAACATAGTAGTTAACATTTGGGAATCTTGAAGAAAGGCGTCACTCTGTTGATAAAAGAATAGCACATGTAAAACATTCCAGTTTTACTCACTACCTGTCCTGAGGCTGGTTTAAATGCTTTTCTGTGAACGCATTGTTTAGTTCAAAAAAAAAAAAAAAACAACTATGAGATAAATAATAATATTCACAACTCTAAGAAACTTTAGGTAGTTGAGGTCTAGAGAATTTCACAGCTTGTCAAAGGTCCCATGGAGAGAAACATTTCTTCTTATCTTTGATGTGGGTATCTCATTCCTTCCCTAGCGTATCTGAGTAGAATTCTATCTTTCTACTATCAAGAGAGTTAAGTGAGCCAATTTCGAATTATTTCCTTTGGAGAGACGAATCAACCCGGGTTTTCCTGAGTGATTCACTCCTGAACTTATCTTTTCAGTACTTTAACAGGAGGAAACTAAACTTCCAAATTTTTAACTGTAAAAATCACTCCCTACTTCTTTACAGCTATACTCAGTACTCTTCTATTTTGGCACAATGTATCATCATCAATTTAAGCCAAAGTCTTTGAGGGCCAAAGATGTGCCAGGGGCTGAGCCAGACACACAGAAGTGCAGCAGAGCGTGCGACAGAGCCATGCCAGTAGGAGACGGCCCTCAGCCTGCTGAAGCAGATTTCAAGCCCTGCTCTGCAAATCCCTAGCTGCGTGACATCACTGCACAAAACTAATATAGACAAAGTTTGAGCTCACTATGTGGACATGAGGTTGGCATTCACAAAGTTCATCCTCACAATTCTTGACAATTTCATGATTGTGATTACCCCAGTTAGTGTCAATTTCATTAAGACCTGGTGATAGGCTCCACTGAATGCAGTTAGCAAGAGAACTGCCTTACATATCCTCATAGGCATATATGCCTTCTGTCTATCTCCATGCAAGAAGTTCCTGCTGCTAGCTGTAACAAATGCAAGCCCAACAGTCTCCAGATTAAGTATCTGCCTCAGCTGCAGCATATTTCCTTGCCACAGTCACACTTGTCCTGTGTCTGTTATCATGCAGTAATTGATGAGGCAGATTACCAGGTCCCTGTCACTTAAGACCAAAGCCTGTACATCATGGTCCACTTGGTTAGCATCCTCATGGGACACCTTCTTCCCAAGCCTGCTTCCACTTCACTCTTTCACAGGGGTGATTCCGAACAAGCATTTTCACATCTGGAATTCATTACAGCGCGTGTTTCTAGAGAACTCGCCTGTAGCATGCAGCTTGCAATCAACAGAAAAAATCAACTTCAGAGGTAAGTAAAGAGAAATTAACCTTCTTGGGGTCTCAATATAAGAATATTAGCAGCACCTACATTACCCTGACACACTTTGCTTCCACGTATATGAAGCTGCAAGATGACGGAATCTCAGCAGGGAAGCTGCTTAGCCAAGAAGACAAGGGCAATTCAAGTCAGCTTCAAATACTGTGCCTTTTCTGATAGTCAATATTATTTTGTAATTATAAAGTGCTCTTTTAAAATTATCCAAAATACATTCCACTTGAGAATACTTATTCATGGTTTATAAAATTGGTTTCTTATTTTTTTCACTCTCCCCTAAAATTACAGCTTCACCCTGTCACTTCCAGTTCTCTCTCTCTCAATCTGTTTCTCTATCTCTCTCTTTGTCATTCTCTGATTTTATATATCCAACATCTGCAGTAAACATGGTCTGAAATAATATTTTTAGCATTTGCTTTGAATTAATGACCTATAGACAAGCCAGTTAGAACCTGAAACACAGGGTCATTATCTTCTCTTTACCTCCAGAACTCTTTTCCTGTTCTCAAAAGTCAGGTTATCACCAGCGACAGGGACTTGAACAGCCCTCCCTCCTTTCAGGGACCCAGTGCCTCAGGGTTCTAAAGTACAGCCCATGGCCAGATAGCTCACTGGACTACAGCCCCCACTTAGGCAGGCGCAGGCCTGGGGTTCAATCCCCAGCATGCCATACAGGCCCCACCCCAGGGGCACACTGAGATGGTGATTGAGACTAGGTATGGTGATGTATGCCTGTAATCCCAGCGCTTAGGAGGCTGAAGACAGGAGGATCCCTATGAGTCTGATCTGTGTAGTGAGACCCTGTAGATACCCCTGTAAAATATATATCCCAACCAGTTTCCTAATACTCATTTTCTTCAGTGTGTTTCTTTGACTCCTATTTGATTCATCACCTACTTACAGTGTCTTGAGCTTTTTCAATTACTTTCTGTTTACCTGTCCTTCCCATACACCTGTATCAGAGAAAATGTTTTGGATCCCAGATGCTGTCATGTTCTTAAGTATTCTCTAAATATCATTTGATTGTAGCTATTATTTAAATTCCAACTATTTCCCTAACAATACCAGGAGAAAAAAAACAAAAGACTACCAGCACACTCTTGATATATTCAGTAAAATTGTCCAGAAGGTAAATCAAATATGCTTTGTAAAAAATGGAAAACTTTAGTAAGTCAGACATTTTATAGTAAAATTCAGACTTCTGTCTTCACTTTTGAAGAATTCAAAACATTAACATATGAGACCCATAATCCCAGAGGTGTCAATTAATTGGGACTCAGGACTCACTCTGTATTTAGAGCTCTGTGATTCTCCAGCTGACTTGGCTATGGCCAGCTACACAGTCTGTTCATGCACAGATACACAAACCTGGCTCCATCCTTTCCCTTGCTTATTTTGCCCTGGAGAATAAGAACTCTTGAGCATTTGTTTAAATGTATTATTTATGTCATGTGCTATTTTCACAGTTATGCCAAAGCCTACTTTTCATTGAAATATTTTAAATGAAACATAGAAAGCATACATACTAAGGAATATTAATACATGATATATACGTACATCACAAAGATCAAAGGGTGGAAAAAGAGCATCTATGTGCATACCACGTTAGAGAACAAGACATTTACCCAGACTTCCAATGTCTTGTGTGCATTTCTGGAACCCAGCTCTCTCTGCTTGTTGCTCAACACATCTTGAACTTTTGAGATACTCGCTCTCATATTTTTCTGATTTATCCATTTTTGAATGGAATCATTGTATACGTATTACTTGTAACTTCATTGTTAATCTCATTCAGCACCAGCTGTCAGTTATGTATTTATATTGACATGAATAGCTTAGTCAACTTTTTAACTGCTGTATTGACTTTGATACATACCCTACCTTATTCATTTATTCTAATGTTGATTGCACTATGAACGGCTTTTAACATTTTTAAGAACATGAGCAGTGTTCCTAGTAATGTGTCTAAGCACATCTGGCAAATAAAGGCAAGCTTTTGTATAATCTCAGCTATAAAAAGGTAGTGAATTTCTGGTAATAATATTTATGCATATTTGCTGAAAAAGCAAAATCAATTATTTCCTACGATCAACATTAATTTTAATCCATAAGCACTTTGGTGCCTGAATTTCTAGAACTTGCTACAAAGTCTGGATTCTGTAGAGAATTAAATCCACCATTGCCATTTCACATTCTAATGTCTAAATGAATGAATTAGTTAATTAATTTTGTATTTAGTACAGTGTCTACAAGGTCTCACTACACAGAACAGATTCATAGTGATCCTCCTTTTTTTAGCCTCTCAAGCACTGGGATTACAAGCACAGGTTACTACATCCAGTCTCATTTGTTGTCTCTGGGGTCCCCCAGGATTGGGGCCAGCACAGCATGATGGGGATCCAACACCAGCCACTGCACCTTCCTAAGCAGGCACTTTAATCCACTGAGCTATCTGGCCCACCCCTAATGTCTAAATTTAGAACTTGATTCCACTACATTTACTGAACCTAAGATCTCATGTTTTCCAGGAAAGCACATGTTTTCCCAGCACTTTTTGAATGGGTTATGGTGCACATCTTAATTGTTTCCCAAATATTTCTGAGTTCAAAGGCAGGGGTATTGGTGATAATCAGATCATGAGGGGGCTGTGCTTGCAGGGAATTAGTTTTTTATTAAATTCATAGGAAGATGGGTTAGGAGGCAGAGCCTACTTAGGCAGTACTCCCTGGAGAAGGAGCTGAAATGGTGTATTCTGACCCTGGCTCTCACTTCCCTCTGCTTCCTCAATGTCATGAGACAGCAACATTCCTCCATCATGCCCTTGCAACACGCGATTTCTGCTTTAGACCCTGCCAGCCATGGAACAAAGTCACTGGAAAGGGGGAGGTAAATTACAGCTTTCCTCCTTTAAGTCCTGAGTGTTAGGAATTGTTTCAGGCCAAGGGAAAGCTGACTACTACAGCATGCCTTCTGAAATATAAGAGATCCTGCTTCCTGGAGGCTGCACTGTGGTTCCTAGAGATGATTTGAATCTCTGTACATCTAACTGGAAAATAAAAGCGGAAATACATCCTATAAAGAAAACCAGGATGCATTGAAAATATATAGTAGAAATATATAATCTAGCCTATAAGGCATGAGTAAAGCCTGACTGACAAAGTGGATATTGAGCTAATATATGAAGGCTAAACTCTGAGCTAATGTATTCATTGTCATTTTACTGAATGAAAGAAAAAGGGGAATTTCTGTGAAAGAACTTATCTTATGTAAATGCCCTATACTGAAAAGACAACAGGAAGATTCTATGAAATTTTCAAAGAAACAGCACAGCTCAAGTGTGTATATATGTAGGGGTATGTGTGTGTGTGTGTGTGTGCGTGTGTGTGCACACGTGCATGTGTGTAGTGGGGGTGTCAGAAAAGGACACAATAGCAAATAGACAACTGATTACACAGAGCTTATGTGCTGTTTTAAATATTGGAAATTTTTCATGAATTTTTTGGTGCAGAAAGACTGTAATGTTTTCACTTTAAAATATCTTCCTGCTTCCTGTACGGCAAAGCAATTGGAGTTCAGAAGGAGGAGAACTGGCTAAAGGCTAGCCATTGGCCATCTTCCTAATGGAAACTCTTCCACAGGATAGGCCATCTTCATAGAAGTGCTGCAATTATAACAGAAAGATTGGCTGCATGCTCTTTTCTTATGGACTCAGTATCTGAAGAATATGCTTGTTTAACTTAACTTTGGTCATGGTACTTTTAAGTGCTTCTTCAGTAAAATGCAGTCATCTTTCCCTATTACTATTTTGATATAGAGCAGCCCTAAAAGCATTTCAAGGTTTCCATCTCAGACAATTCATAACTCATGTTTTTTCACTTGTCCTCTTGTGAAAAACAAGTGTCTCCACATCTCTACCAGGAGTATATTCAAGCCCCCTAGTGGATTCCAAAGCCATAGGTACTACTGAATGCTCTATATGTTTTTCTTATATAAAATATCCGCTATAAACTTCATTTGTAAGTCAGGCATATTAAGATATTAACAACCATAATTACTAAAAAGAGAATAATATACTCTAATAAAAATTATGCACAATTTATAAATTATTTATTTCTGGAATTTTCAGTAAATGTTTTAGATTGCATTTAACCATGGATAATTAAAACTACAAAGAATTAAAACATGCACGAGTGGCCCCTGTGGAAGATGGTGCAAGGTTGGTAGCCTCTGAGAGTCTCTCCTGGATCTGAACTTTAATACTTGAAAAACAGTATGGAAAAGGAAGAAAAGCTCCAGAAATTCTGAAATAGATGGCAGTAATACTCAATATCACAGAAAAAATGGCAGGAACTAAAGACTACACAAGGAAAAAGCAAAGTATCAGTCTTAACCCTTCTCCTAGGGAGGGGATCCTGGATCCACAAACAAAGTAAGCCCAGAAAGGGTCAGCAGTGCCTGTGAGAAACAATGGCCTGGGCTGGTGATGCAAGCACCCCCAAAGTCATGGTTGCTAGAAAGCACAGTGACAGCATGAGATTTTACTGTGAAAGTAATTTCTTTGGCATGCATGCTAGAGTTGGAGAAGAAATCCCACACGGTGCTTTCTACAGTACAATGGAGTAATCAAGAGTCATTTTGGGAAAGAATTACTTGTTTAAGACTGATTTCTCCAGAAAGCAGAATTCACAGAGCAATTACATGCTAGGGTTTCAGAGGTCATCATAACACATTGCTGGAGTGGGAGACGGCTACATGTGATGATCACAGAGAAGAGAAACCCAAGACTCAGCAGGCAAAAGTCAGGAAGGGTGCTGGTCCAGGCCTCTGTGGTGAGAAGTCAGTCTGGGGGCCTACAGTTTCCAGGAGGTGCTGGGTCTGAACCTATTGGCGTTAAGTCCAGAGGAGTGCTGATGCCTCACCAACCCACCTACCCACCCATACCATTGCCTACATCCAGCAGAGCCCAGTGACCTGTTTGCTTAGTACATCTTCCAAAGTGATGAAGATATCCCTTCAGTTTAGTTGCCACTACCTGGTGTATCAACAGAGGGGTCTCTGGAGCATACCAGCCCCTCAAAAACCAAGCTAGGTGGAAAGAACAGTATTTGGGGCACACAGGGGTACACGGTCCTCAGAGTGCCTAGAGTAAATACAGATGCTATTGACTGAGTATGCCCTGCAAGGAAGACAGTGAAGTGTTCAACATTCAAACACAAAATAGGGAGTATGGAATTTAGGAATAACTTACTGTCTCTCAGCCGTAACTGCAGGATTCTGATTCAGTCTCTGGACGGAAACCACTTATACAAACACCAGAGTAAATCCTTTAGACTTTATTCACTTTTCTTTGTTCATTTTTCGATGATTTTAAGGAAATTTCATTTCTCTTTTGTTTTCTTATATTTTCCTTTCTGATACTGTTCCTAATTTCATTAATTTCTTTTACTCTTTCATTGAACCTTTTATTACCTCCTCATCTTCCTTTTCATTAGTGCTCAAATTTTACTTCATGTATTTCACATCTCATCACTACTATTTTCATTTCTTTATATTGTTTATTAGTAAAATTTAGATAAACACAATGATCACATTTATTATAGGGAACATGTGCCTATAATATATATATATATATATTTTTTTTTCTTTCTCTTCTCGCCTCCTATGTCCCTCTGCTCAATTTGTCTTCCATTCTTTCTTTACAATGCTTGGTTTACTTGTATTTATTTTCTGTGTTTTTTTTTCTTCTCCCCACCCTATTCCACTTTCTTTCTAAACAATTCAAAAGATTATTAATAACTAATTCAAAGATCTGTACTCCAATAAGTTGAAGAATTCAGAAGAAATAGATAGATACTCAGATACACATTAATTGCTGACTCAAAATGACATAACCTTCCTGGACAATCCAGTAACAGACAATGAAATTGAGACAATAATTCAAAACCTCCCAAAGCTAAGAAAATCTCAGGAACCAATAGATCCGTAACTCTACAAGAACTTTGGGAAAGATACACAGTCAATATTTTCTAAACACCTTAATAAGATTGGGAGGGAATGAAAACTGCCAAACTTATTCCATAGCCATTAGGGTTACCCTTGATCCCATAACCAGAATGGCGCTGAAGAGATACATGTCTTTAAAGAACCTGGATGCAGAAATTCTCTGCAAAGTATTAATAAACAGAATGCAGTGAATCATACAAATCACACATACTGACAAAACTGGCTTCATTCTACGAATGAGCAGTGAGTTAAATACATACAAATCAAAAAATGTAACACATCACATGAGCAATGTAAGGACATAGACAACTCAATAATTGCAAGAAAAGAATTTGAAAAAAATATCATCCATCCGTGAAAGATATCCCTTAATAAAATAGGTATGGAAGGACATTTTCTAAATCTCTTAAATCCATTTACAACAAATCTACTGCCAACATCATACTAAAGGGGAGGAAAACTGAAAAATTTTCCTCTAAAATCAAGAACAAAACAATGATGTCCATTGTCACCACTTTAGTTCAAATAGTACTTGAAATTTTAAAGAGGACAATCAGGCCATAAAAGAAACTAAAGGGATAACTATTGTAAAGGAAGAAGTTGAACAATCTGTCTTCATATAAGGAATGATCCCTTTTATAAAATATTCCCAAAAATTGTACCAAAAGAATTCTACTACTAATAATGGCATTATATACAATGAAAAGGCTTCTACTTAACAAAGGAACAACCGATTTATTAAAGAGACAAATCACAGAATAGGAAAAGAAAACTTGTCATTTTGTCATCAGACACAGGACTAATATGTAAAATATATATGAAGAATTAAAAAAAATTAGAACATCCAAATAAAAATCACAGTCAGAAAATGGGTACCTGAAGTGAGCGGATACTTCTCAAAAAAAATAAATAAAAACAAAGAATCAATAAGCACATGAAAGAAACTTTCAGTTTTGGGGTAATGCAGTCATTGGGGTAATGCAGAACTCAGGTTCCAAGTTATTGTCCAACAAGAGATGAACAGATAAAGTAAATGCACTACTGATACATGATGGAGTACTTCTCTTTCCTAAAGAAGGATTCATGAGTCATTTTTAGGAAAACAGATAGACTTTGAGCTCATAATGCTCAAGAAATAATGCACTCACAGAAGTTTCTATATATGACTCCTTTTAGGCGAGAGACCTACATTATAAGTAATTTTAAAAGTGAAATAAAAGATTGATAATAGAAAACACATATAATAAACATAGACTCTTTGCAAATGTGAAGGGGATCAAGAGGGGGCTGGGGACTGGGAAAAGGGAGTGGGATGTAAGAAAGATTTAGATGCATATGCACTTGGATCAGCTCCCACAGTGAATGGAATCATTGTTTGGTGTGAAGCAAAGGAAACTCCTCCCCTATAAAGGATAAATTTGAGACTTTTGCAGGAAAATTGATGCTCCTGGAAAATATAAGGTTGAGTGAAGTAAATCAGACATACAAAGTTAAGTAATGTATGGTGTTCCTCATTTGAATAAGACAAAGCACAAAGAGAATAATAAAGGATGGGCAGAAAGGAGCAGTTGCATCTTTTACAGGTGGGCAGGAGTCCAAGGGACTGAGGATGAGGGGTGAGGTGGAGGGGAAGAGAAACAAATGAAGCTCTGCCAGGTACAGAGTCTAATGCCCTCAGCGAGTGCAGACAGGGTATGGCATGAACATCACCTAAGTGTAAACATAGCAACAAGATTGGAAATGGGGGTTTTCATCCTCAGCGTGCCATGACAGCCCCACCCCCAGGGTGCACTGAGATGGTGATTGAGACTGGGCCTGGAGGCTCACACCTGTAATCACAGCACTTGGGAGGCTGAAAACAGGAGGATCACTACAAGTCTGATCTACGTAGTGAGATCCTG
>NDGM010744430.1:0-10064 GCA_002564305.1 Octomys mimax
GTGCGCCAGAATTTGCACGGCACTGATGGAGAAGCACCCAGACGCCACTAGTGGGGGGCAACCTGGCTCGTAGACCGGAGAGTCGATACCGGAAGCTCTTCCTACGCGAGAGCAATCTGCAGATTCAGAGCAATCCAGAGCAAAACTCCAGCGCCATTTCCCACAGAAACAGGAAAACACACATGTTAAACACATTTGTTAAATCTCTGTGCAGCCACAAAAGGCCGCCACCAGTCAGACAAGCTAAGCCCAATGAACAGATCTGAAAGCACCACACGCTGCAGCTTCTGCACGCAAGGGAGCCGTGGTCACGACCGCGTGGTGCTGGCTCTGAGAGGACGCGTGGGCCAGCAACGCAGGCCCAACAGTCGGGCAGTGCATTCATGGTCAGCTGATCTCTGGCAAAGGCACCCAAACACACATGGGGTAGGATAGGCTCTTTAACAATCAGTGCTGGGAAAAGTGGCCACCACAGTGCCACGGCGTGGTGGGAGGCCTGTCTCCCAGCAAGCGTAGGAGCCAACTCAGAACTGTTCGAACTACCGCACATAAGACCTGAAACTAAAACTACTGAAATAAAATGGTGAAAATGTTATGGCCTGGGCTTTCCAACAGTTTCTGGGTCTATGACCCCCAAAACACAGGCCACAGGGAACTCTGGACTTCATTGGTAAGAGTGTGAATCAGTGCAGGCATCGTGGAAAGGGCTAGACTTGGGGTCATGTAGGGATCCTCCGCAGGGCCGTCCTCACGCCGCAGCTGAACTTGGGGTCATGCAGGGGTCCTCGCAGGGCCGTCCTCACGCCGCGGCTGGACTTGGGGTCGCGCAAGGGCCCTCCGCAGAGCTGTCCTCACACCGCGGCTGGACTTGGGGTCGCGTAGGGGCCCTCCGCACGGCCGCCATCACGCCGCGGCTGGACGTCCACAGCAAGGAGACCAGCGCATCAGCAGCGTGTTCACTGCAGCAACGACGCAGGACTGCCTGAGTGCAGAGCACACAGGCGCACAGAGAAGGGAGACGTGCGCGAGACAGCGCTCTTCCCCTTGAGGGGACCTGATCACTGGTGACAACCTGGGCCACTCTGTGGGTGTCACACTAAGTGGACTAAACCAGCAGGGAGAAGCGGGGAGCCTTGGACCCAAAGAAGTGAAGCTGCAGGCAGACAGGAGGAACGGGCCATGAAACCCACTGTGCCGGGCGAGTCTGCAGCAGCATGCACCCTGTAAGGAAGAGCACAATCCCAAAGCCCCTCACGGCTCTGTGAGGTGAAGGGTGTGTCACTAAGCGCCACTGAGTCACCCCACACCATGTACGTGTGTTAAAACACTCCTTGTACCCCAGAAATAGAAACAATTATGATCTGTCAATCAAAACTTGTCACATTGCAAACTCAACCTAGGCTTCCAGGCTGCTGGGGACAGCGACAGTCCCTGCTGCTGGTCCCTAGCATTTCCTCCTAAAACAATGCATAAGCCCAAGAGAGGGAAAACATCTGCTCAGAAGCCACGGTCAGCACACTCAAGACCGAACGCCAGTGTTAGCAGAACAGAGACGAGGCCGCACGTGCCGCACACAGTTCATAAAGGCCCCGCTGCCTCCAGCCTTGCCAGACACAGGAGGAGGGCAGCAAAGTGCCCACGTGTCCACACATGAGGGCCGCAGGCCAGTGGCGAGGAAAGGCCTGCTACAGCAGACATGGCTACATGTGCAACTCAACACCCTCTGCTGTCACCTATGACCCCGCACCCCTCTCGGAAGCTATGACACCCAGCTGGGTGTGTCTCAAGCCCCAGTCACAGAACACACTGCCTGTGGGCAAATGGCGGAGCTCATTTCTGTCCTGAACATGACTCATTTCTGTCCAGAATTCTCTTTGTACAATGAGAATTCAGGGTCTGATAGACTTTACACAGGATGCAATCCTTTGCTAACCCTAACCCCCCAACGAGGAGAAATTCGTTCTTAGACCAATTCTGCTTAGAAAGAGTCTGCTACTGAGGCAGCCAGCTACTTGGAAGAAGTGGGGTGCATGCTTCATTGATGATAACGCCTGCCGCTTGCCCCACGTGCTGCACCTGGCCTAGCTCCTCCAGCTGTCATCTGGCTTACCCTCCACAGCAGCTGTGCCCCTTGCACCTCCACGCCCAGCCGGTGGCCAGGTGGACCCAAGACGCAGAGGCTGCAGGGCCTGCTGCTCTGCAGCTGGAAGGCAGCTCCTGAGGACAAAGAACCGAGACCAGGAAGGCCCTGGATGTCCCCAAGGCCACATTCTGGGCTGGCAGAACAGCAGGCGAACAGGACCGCTGGAGGCAACTCAGAGCTGGCAGAGGGGGGCAGCTCTTGGTCGGGGGGTGGGGCAGCAATGGCTGCGGGATGCCTCTGTCAGCCAGACACCCTGTTATGAGGAATGGATCCAATTTCCCTCAAAAATGAAAAACTCATACCTTGAAGCAAGCACATCAATCATCCTGTCAGGGAAGATAGGGCCAGACCAAACCAGAGATGATGCTTGGCCTTGGGGAGGAAGTACAAATGATAAATTTAAAATCTTTGTCCCCAGCCCCAGCCTTGAGGCCACCAAGCACAGGTAAGTGAGCTCCCCAAAGGAAACCTGCTCCCAACAAGCAGGTAGATTTTGAAGGAAGCTTGTTTTCTATGATATTTTAAGACTTGAAGATAAATTAACAGGCCTCTCTCTCCCTGTGGCCTTCTCCCTTTCCACAAGGGCATAGGAACACTCTGGATTTCAGGAAGTATTTGGGGCCCAGCAATGTGCTTACAGGTCCTGGATCCACTAGGACAGTGTGCTGCCCATGTCATGAGTTTAATTTAAAATCAGTTTCTCCATCTCTGCAACATCAGTGGGCACCATTGTGACAGCAGGGACTTAGTCTGGGCCTGACAGGGACGCACCCTCTGGCTTAGGACAGCCGCGAGTCAGGGTCTCCATCGTATCGCTGGGACCTGAGTTCCAGGTGCTTTGCCATGGGTCATGGTGAGATCCAGGCAGCTGGGCCTCACTGGATCTTGGCACTAGGCACTCATGTGGGGACTGGAGTGGTGACACCAGTCCCAGTTCTGACCTTACGGATGGCCTGCTTCCTGCCTTGGGACCACATTCTCTGGCTGCAGACGGAGAAAGGAGAGGGATAAGCAGGTTTGGGCACATTTCCTGAGCTGCTCACAACACTCATCGCTGCAGGCTGCACAGGGCTGACACCAAGGACAGCACAGAGACCTGAGAAGGACAGGGACAGGGCCACAAGAGGAGGCTGTGTCCCATCTGGGAAAGGCAGCTACCAGAGTGCTTTCTTCCCTGGGACCCTCACAGAGGGTGCATCCCCTGGGGCACACACATGCATGTACACAAACACACACACCCTAAAGATGGAGGGAGGAGGCAGAGGTGATGCTGGAGATGAACCTGGAGAACAGGGTATACCTGCTGTCTCCAGGAGCTGAACCTGCCTTGCACCCAGAGCAGCTGGTAGAAACAGAAAGGCTCCAGGCCCTCTCGAACAAGATTATGTTCCTGAAGCCTCTGCATTCAGAGCTGGCATCTAAGCTCTGAATACTGTGAGAACTCCGAGGATGGGCTGTTATTAGGACTCCTGGGAGGCCCTGAGGCTCCGCCTGATCTAGGACCCCCTCCCAGCATGACAGCCACTGCTGAAGGATTTAGCTGAAATTTCACCCACTCCCTTTGATTGCTGGCCACCTCTTCAATGGTCAGAGTTAAGCTCCAACATCACTCGCCCTTTAAGCTCTAGCCTCAAAATAAGCCCTCTTTACTCTGCTCCAGTTCCAGTCCCTAAAAAATATTCCAGCTGCTTTTCCTGCGCTTGGACAGGGCAGCTTACCCTTGGATCACAAATACAAAGTACAAGAGCCATGTCCAGCGCCATTCTCTGCCCAAGCTGGGATGCTCCCAGCTGAACTCAGATGAGCATGTGCAGCGTGGTGTGCACAGTTTTGCACAAACTGTATAGTTCAGTGACACGGGAGGCCCTGCCTGAGCAGAACTGGCTGTCAAGTGCCTCACTCCCACCAGCCACGCGGCCCTGCCCCTGGGTTTCCACAGCCAGGCGAGGCTCTACTTCCGTGCTAGTCCCTGGAGGTGGCAGTGACACTTGGAGCAATCGGGTCCTCATGGCGCCACGAAAGGAACAGCAAGCACCTTCTCAGGACACTCTGCAGAGCAGTGCTCCCACTTTGCCCACTTCTGGACCAACTGTGGACAAGAAGGCCAAAACCATGTTCAGGGCAGAGGTCCCAGGAAGCCAAGGTCGTGCCTTCAAGGCACATTGGGAAGGGTGGAAATGTCACCGGCCAGTCAGCCTGGTGCCCTTGCTTGGTCCCTGACTTCATGCTCCGACTCCCAGCCCTTGGTGGTAAGATAGAGCCAGGGCCCTGGTGGTCAGGATTCCCTGGAAGGACAGCCCCTGTACAACAGGATGTGTGCCCCAAGGACACAGGCCCATGTCTTTCTTGGTCACCCCGACCTCTCTTCTCCCATGGGCTGTGTTCTGTCCACTGGGAGCTCTTCCTCAGAGCAGCTGGGCATCATGTGTGAGCCATTCCTCCTCAGACACAAAGCTGCCACCCAGTGTCCCCCATGAGTGCCCACCACTCCCATCTCTCTGCTGTCACCTGCTCCCTGACGGGGACCAGGAGGAAGCCACACACCACTGTGAGTGACAAAACTTCTAGCCAGGTAGGTGTTCAACAATGTTCTTCTGTCCACCTTTGTTTTCCCCTCTGAAACCTGGAAGGTGGCCCCACATAACTGAGTCACTCTCGCCTGTGAAGTAGAACGGGCCTCTCCCCCGACTGCCCCAGACGTCAGGTCAGAGGGTGATGGCAGAGCCAGACTCAGAGCAGCCTAGGCAAGTGCTGCATCCTTCCTAGACAACGGCATGGGCTTGAGAGACAGAACTGTAAGCTATCAAGGGTTGCTCCACCCCCATCTTACCACTCCGCCCAAGAGCAGCTAGCAATGGCATTAATTCCCTATATTTTACAGATGATAAAACAAGTTGGAGAGAAGCACAAGTTTACAGACATTGTGACAGGGCCCAGGCTGGGACAGAGTGCTCTAGTGCTCTGGCCTCATGAAGGTGGCTTCGTTCAGAGCAAGGCAGGTACACATGATATAACGGCCACTATAGGACTCCCCTGTGGTCATTTCTAAAATTGCCCACCTTGCTACCCTCTGTGAGCTTGACCTCGGAGGCCTGCATCTGTGATCCCAGCACTCTGGGAGCCTGAGATTGGAGGATCACAAGTTCAAGTCCAACTTGGGCAGCTTAGCAAATCAGTGAGACCTTGTCTCCAAAGAAAATCCCCAAAGGGTTGGGGATGTCGCTCATTAGGAGGGTCCTGGCTCCAATCCCCTGTCCACAAATAAAAAACAAAGAACTGGAATCTGACACAGAACCTTTGCTTCCAGCACTGTGACCTCCTGTCCTTGATCCACTGCAGACACTTTCTGCCAGTGTCGTCTGAGCGAGTTTTGTGTCTTGGGTAAGTGGCGGTGTCCTCAGCTGTGAGCGCTTCACTAACACTGGATCTGCACTGCAGGATGACTCTCCTCATGGGGCTTTTAGGGGAGTAAATGATGGCGTGCTGGTAACTCAACAGACCTAGTGTGCAGCTAGCTCTCAGCAGTAGCAGTTACCATTTCAAACACAGGTGGCACCTGGGCTTACCAGGTCCCTTTCAACCAAGATAAGTCTGATTTAAGCTCTCATTTCTGCATTAGTGGGAAGTCTCACTGATTTGGGAAAAACACAGCTCCCAACCTGCGAGACGTCAAACGGGCCAAGTCCGTGGACTCACAATATCGAGAACCAAAAAAATAAAGAGGAGAAAAGAACAGCACCTGAATTTCCCGGAGGGACCCAGGGGGTAGCCACTGAGGCCTTTTGTTGGACGGTTTATACAGGAAAGTCACAGCACGGGCACATGTGTCAGGCCACTGCAGGATTATAAGTAGAGCTGCTCAGTGAGTTCTGATCCGATAGGGAAAAGAGCTGCATAGCAGGGTACATGGAAAGAACAGACATTCTCAGATGGGCAGGGAAGACAGGGCCAGGTGCTCCTGTTACTCCTCAGGCCCGACCTGACAGCCTGAGAGCTAGCAGGGCCCATGGGACTCGGGGCTGCTGCTCACAGCACTATCTCAGGCCTGGCTGCTGCATCTCCATGCTGGGCCGGCGCTTCAGATCCACCTCCAGCCACAGCGCTGATCCTTGCTTCTACTGGGCTCATTTCCTCGAAGGCCCAGCCCCTCTGTGGCTGCCTGTTGCTGTCTCACTCAGCTGGCTGTAATGTGGCCTCTTCAGTCCTGTGTGCTCTTCGCAGGGCCATGAGGCTCAAGTTCTTACCCCCTGAACCCGAGCCCTTCTGAACCTGCCCCCTGCATGGCTTCCCTTGACGTGTGGATCCTCCTACAGGGAGGATCCTGTGGCCGTGAGCTCAAGTCCCAGAGCTCCTTGTAGACACAGAATGCAGAGTTGTCTCAGTCACTCCCCCAGGACTGGGCCACAGTGCCCGACACGCACGTCTCCAAGGAGACAGAGGAGGTTTATTTTGGTTCATAGTTGGCATCTATCTCTGGGACTCCTAGTCAGGAGACGTGGTGGGAGCGAGCAGTACAGGGGAGCCGCATGAGACATGGTGGCCAGGAAACAGAGCAAAGGCAGGCACCAGGAGCAGGGAAGCTCCTCCCAGCAGCCCCTCTTCGTGAGCTCCCAGAGCTAGGCCATTGCACTGGCAGCCTCCGCACCCACCAGGGGGCACACAGCCCCAGGGAGCTCCAATCCAGACCTTCTGCTCTAATTGACCAACCCTCATTTTCACTCACACCCTTCCCTATGCTGTGCATGCCCATAACACACTCTGCCCACTGCACACACCTTTTCTGTGTGAACAGCAGAGGCACGTTGAAACAAGCTGAACTGTCAAGGACCTCTGTTAGGGCTGAACATGGTGGCGCAGGCCTATAATGCCAGCATTGAGGAGGCTGAGGCAAGAGGATTGCCACAAGTTCAAGGCCAGCCTGGGCTGCATAGTGGGTTCAAGGCCAGCCTGGGCTGTATAGTAGGCTCAAGGCCAGCCTGATTACCATCTGAATTTTTTTAATACAAAAATTTTTTAAACAATAAAGATCTTAGGAAGAACCCAAGCCCAGCAGCCAGGCCCAGCCAGTCTAGTGTGGGAGGGTAGAGCCGGAAGGACCTGAGCCCAGCAGCCATGCCTGGCTGGCCAGGTCTGAGGTAGGTAGACATAGATGTGGCAAGCTTGGCCTAGCGGGGCCAGACCGAGGCTCAGGCCTACAAGGAGAAGCCCCGCAGCAAGAAGGCGGTAGGACATAACTCAGGTGAACTAGTCTGCCGGAAAGATGCCGGTACCTGAAGGGGAGATACCCAGTCAGATCTCGGGAGAACTAATTTAAATACAAATTCCCAGTTTATGTCTGCTTTGTTATATAACTATAATGTTTGCTCCTATGGTCTAAGTTCAAAACCATCAGTTACAAAAATTTGTTAATTTCTAAATTTCACTAGCTGCTATTAGTATTGTTAATTGTATTACTATAAACAGGATACTTTATTGCCTTAACCACGTGTTCTGCCTCAGGTAATAATAACAGGAGGTACGTGGGTAATAACCTTACCATTTACAGAGTGTTCCACCCAACAACATCTTAATATGCATTCTTTTCAGCTGCACATGGGACATTCTCTAAATACTAGTCCATAGATCATGTAAGAAAACATTATCCCATGCAAAATTATCCCATGCATATTTTCTGACCACAGTGCAGTGAAACTTGAAATTACGAAAGAAATCACAAAAAACCCTGAAATACATGGAAATTTAATAACATCCTCTTCAGCAAACAATGGGTTACAGACAAAATTAAACAATATCTACAATCCAATGAAAATACAAACAAAAATTACCAGAATTTGTGGGATGCAATGAAAACAGTTTTCAGAAGGAAATTTATAGTGGTGAACTCACACAGAATAAGAACAAATAAATACCCTAATCTTACACTTCAAGCTTCTAGAAGAAGAAAAGCAAACCAAGCCCAAGCCCAAAGAAGGCAGGAAATCATAAAGATCAGAACAAAAAGTAATGCAACTGAGACAAAACAGTACAAAGAATTAATGAATCAAAAAGCTGGTTCTTTGAAAGATTAAATGAAATTGATAAACTCCTAGCCAACCTTATCAAAAAGAGGAAATAAACTCAAATTCAAGCAATAAGTAATTAAAAGGGAAAAATTACTACAGATCCTATGGAAATTCAGAAAATCATCAATAACTACTTTGAAAAACTTCACTCTCACAGAATTGAATACACAGAAGAAATAGACAGATTCCTAGATATGTACAAATTACCAAAACTGAGTCAAGAAGTATAAAAACTCTGTATAACCCAGTATCAGCCAATGAAATTGAAACACATAATCAAAAACTTAACAAAAAAGAAAATCCCAGATCCTGATGGATTCACAACTGAAGTCTATAAGAAATTTAGAGAATATTTAATCCCAATACTCTTCAAACTCTTCATTGAAATTGAAAAGGAATCAGTACTCCCAAAAAATCATTCCTAGAGACAAGTATTACATTAATATCAAAACTGAGGAAAGGGGACCACCTGCCCAGGCCCCCCTCCTGTCTCTCTCTCAGACAGGCACTTTCTTTTCCTCAATAAATATATTCTGCTCAAAAAAAAAACTGAGGAAAGACACAACAAAAAAGGGAATTACAGGCCAATCTCCCTCATGAACATAGATGCAAACCTCCTCAATAAAATATTAGCTAGCAGAATGCAGAAAATCATCAGGAAGATCATACATTATGACCAGGTAGGATTCATCCCTGGGATGCAAGGATGGTTCAACATATGTAAATCTATAAACTTAATACACTATATCAATAAAGCCAAACCAAAAACCACATGATCACCTCAATAGATGCAGAAAAGGCTTTTGACAAAGTCTAATACTTATTCATGACCAGAATGAGTATTAGATTTTGTCTACAGAAAATTGGAATAGATAGCCTATACCTCAACCTGCCAAAAGCCATCTATGACAGATCAACAGCCAACATCATTCTGCATGGAGAAAAACTGAAAGCTTTTACTGTCAAATCAGGTACCAGACAAAGCTGTCCACTATCACCACTCCTATTCAATGTAGCTCTGGAAGCATTAACCAGAGCAATTAGACAAGAGAGGGAAATAAAAGGAGTAAGAATAGGTAAGGAAGAAGTTAAAATATCGTTACTTGCAGATAATATGATACTGTGCTTGGAAGACCCAAAAACTTCACCAGAAAGCTCCTAGAATTAATAAAAAAATTCAGTAGCCTAGCAGGATACAAAATCAATAGCATTTCTCTACACAACAAACTCAGTGAGAGAGAAATTAGAGAAACAATACCCTTCATGATAGCATCCAAAAACATGAAATACTTAGTAATTAATCTAACAAAGGAAGCAAAAGATATATACAATGAAAATTACAATACTCTGAAAAAAGAAATTGAAGAGGATTTCAGAAAATAGAAAGATATTCCTTGTTCCTGGATAGAAAGCCAACATTGTGAAAATGGCCATTCTCCCAAAATTGTTACACAGCTTTAATGCAGTTCCTATCAAAATACCATCTATGTACCTCAAAGATCTACGGAAAACATTCCAATTTATTTGGAACCAGAAAAGACCGTGAATAACAAAAAAGTCTTGGGAAACAAAGGCAAGGCAGGAGGCATTACAATCCTGACTTAAAATTATACAACAAAGCTACTGTAATAAAATCAGCATGGTATGGGAGGAAAACAGACCCAAGGATCAATGGAACAGATTACAAGATGCAGGTACAACTACAAATACACTCAGCCACCTTATCCTTGACAAAGGGACCAAATATATTCACTGGAAGAAAGATAGCCTCTTTAACAAATGGTGCTAAAGAGGGATGGCCAAATAGCTCAGCAGATTAAAGTGCCTGCAAGCAGGCACAGGGGCCAAGGGTTTGATCC
>NDGM010744728.1:0-12226 GCA_002564305.1 Octomys mimax
ACAGTGAACTCTTATGACTGATCTGTAAATTCTTCATTTTTATTTTGGACAGTTTTTATTGTTTTATTCATTTATGTTTGTAAATAATTTATTTTCAATTTGCAATCTATTGAAAAATTAAAAAAAATAAAAATAAAATAAATAAATGTTAAGCATAGACACAGTCTAATGGTCCGAATTCAGATCACATATATTTAGCCAATATTTGCACTTGGTCCTCTGGAGAGCTTACGTGGATCATGACAAATCCTTGGGTGGAAGACATGATAGCTGTGCATATGATGTGCTCAAAGAGGTGCTAGGTGTTACTAAGACAATAGTTTTGTCCCCACAAATTTCTTTCACTGAAATATTTAATCCTTTCATGATGACATTAGAAGTAGTTAGGTAATAAGGGTCAGACTCATGATGGAGTTAGTGCCTTTTTTAAAGGATCCCAGAGTTCTCAACTTTGTTTCAAACAACAAAGAATAAAACAAGGAGCCAGCATTCTGCAATCAGAATGAAGGTTTCCTCACAAGCTTTCACATGTCCTTTCTCTGGAACTGCAAGAAATGCATGTTTGTTGTTTATAAGCCACATGGATTATGATGTTCTGCTACAGCAACCCAAGCTGAGTAAGGCAGTAATAGAACACTGAGTTGACATCATGAGGAAAACTTGAAGTGGACCAGGTTTTCCAGAATTTCTTTTTTGAGTAGTACACTCTGAAGAGCATGGAATAGTGTGGACACTTGCTGGTCTTAACAGATAGTGTGTGAGGTAGGTGTTGGCTGACTCTCCTTGACCCCTGGGGTTGGCCATGAAGATATTTTGTTTCCTCCAGAACAACTTTAACACTGAGACAGAGAACTCATTCCTATTTATACCCCACAAAAAGAATGGTAACACTGTTGAAAGAGTTTGGATTTCAAGGTCTTACAAGACACTGGTTGTAAGACAGGCCAGAAAAGTCACAGTAAGGCAAAGACTTAAGTAGGTTATCAGTCTGAGGACACATGCAACATTGAGTAGCATCTCAAAATTTCTGTGTTATAGTACACTGAGGATCATAGTGGTCTATGCACCCTCCTCTTCAGCCTAGATGTCTCTATGACAGTGTGGTGTAATTGTGATGTCCTTCTGGGAACAGGTAATAAAGGATCAATAGTTTCCACTTGTTATATCTTGGAATGCCAGCTATTGGGACCCAGTAGTCATGATGTAAAAATCCAAGGAGGTCCTGTGAAGATTTCCATATTTATTTAAACCGTGGCCAGCAGCAAATCCCAGAGGATCTCCCAGCCAACAACATGCACGAAACACTCTCATTAATGTAAGCTATTTTTCTTAAAATGTGTCTTTTAGCTCCAGCCAACTAATACGATTTGGGAAAAAAATGAGCTATGGTTTCTCAGGTGGCAGATGGGTGAGAAAACTAAATGATTGGTGTAGCTATAGCCAGACTATTTAATGGTGGTGCATTAGTCACCTTTGCTGTGGGACAAAATGCCTACTGCCACAATGAAAGAAGATATGATTTATTTTGGCTTACAGTTTCAAAGGCTGCAGTCCGTGATCTGCTGAGTCCTAGGTAGGTACATGGTGCAGAAGGCTATGGTAGAAGAAAGCAACACACTTTGTGGTGGCTGGGAGACAGAGCACAACACAAGAGCCTGAGAAAAGGAAGCCAGAGATCAAATACGGACCCCAGACTCATACTACCAATAGCCATTTCTTCTGACTATAAAGGCAACTTTTTTCACCAAACTGTATATGAAGAAAAGTACTTCCTACATAATTCTATATGCCAAACAAGGAAAGGTTTGAAGATACTAAGATGAGCATATTGTTTTTGTTTCAAAGTTTAGAAAAAAAAATAAAGAAAACTGAAATATACAACCCCAAGTTGCATAAATTACAACTTGCAGAGAGAACGTGAAATCAAGCCTATTTGAATTTCAAGCCCATTATCTTTGTATTAACTATGACTTAATAATAGTATATTATTCGCTTTTGGTAGATTATACATCAAATTTGAAAATGACAATAAAATGAGCTTTTTTTGGTTGAGATTTATTTGGTATCTTTGCAGATTTAGCCATCCTCTGTAAGAGATTGATCTGAAAACCATTAGGCAGGGGAGGATTTGACTCTACTTAGTTTTGATCAAAGTCTGTCACAAACATATTCAACCAGGAATATGAGATAAATCCACACAGCAGTGCTTCTGGGCTTTACAGAGTTAAACCTAGGATTGGAACAGGCTTTGTGTGAGCTTTTTTAACTGTAACAAACAACATTTATTTTGAGTATGTCAAAACTAAAAAAATAAATACCCTCACAAACACACACCTTGGTTTTCTCAAATTAAATTTTGGAGAACAATGCACAACTCAAATTTTATATTTTTCTTTTATCCCAAAGGCATCAACTAATAATGTCAATTTAGTGACTATATAGATTATGATAAACCTATTATAAAATTTCTTGTGAATGTTCTGCATTTTTGAAATGCCATATCTTCCTACATTTATTTACTTCCATTTTTTTCCTTAAGAATTACTGGTTATTGATGCTGATTGTGTTTATAGTGCTAGTTGAAATATAGTTGTGTATAAGTAATTGTGTATATGTGCTTTTGTTTCCTACTTTAATTTAAAATCCATTTTGTTTTATTTTTATCTTCAGCAAAAAACATGTAGGGGCTTCATGAAGAATAATCAAATGTATTTTCTATGTTTATCAATAACACAATATCACTGCATGTTTAACTATGATTTGTAGAAAAAGCACCAGGAGGGAGGGGTACTACAGATTACTACAGATTGAACCTGGGAACTTCCAGGGCTCAGCAGAACCTATGTGACAAAAGTATAATCTCCACAAAGGTTTTTCTTGAGAAAAGGGAGGATTAGAGAATATTTTACTGTCTTGGTTACTTTTTCCTCATTGCTGAGACAAAATACCCGACACTGAACATTAAAGAAGGAAAGGTCTATTTAGCTCACAGTTAGTGGAAGTTTCAGTCCATTCTTGGCTGGCTCCAAGGCAGAGAGGCACATGGCAGAGGGCAGCAGTTCATGGCATCAGAAAACAGCAAAGAGCAAAAGGGGGCAGCAGCAGCTGCAGCTATCTAGCCTCTCTCTCTCCTCCTTACATTTTTGTATGTGGATTATCTATCCCAGGGCAAGGGTAGCACTCACACTTACATTAGCAGCATTAGACCAAGAATTAATCACAAACTCTAGAAACCTGCCCAATGACTGCATGAGGCTTTGGGGGGACAACTGGACACAAACCATAACATTTTCCAACTGGCAAAAATTTAAATGAGAGAGACCCACCCTTCACACCCTGCTCTACTATAACCTCTCCCCTGAACAAGAAATTACAGAACTTAATTTTTCAAAACCCTTTTAAAGTAGCTCTCTGATAATGTCAAGCTGAGATTGTTTTCCAATGAGATCATTAAGTAGAAATATTTCACCATTAGCTGTAAGAATTAACAAGGCTTTATACTTGGAAAAACCTCCATCACTTTAAAAATTGCATGTATTGAGCTATAGTCAGGTTTAGTGAGCAAATGTGTTACACTGTTATTAAATTGGCTTCCATTGGAGAAATAATAATGACAATCTAGTTAAATTTATTAGACTCATAATAAAAAAAACTGACACTAGTAGCAAAAATATTTTAGAATTTAGAAAGTTATTTTAGTAAGAAAATATCCCAATTGCTTTAAAAAGACTGGATGAAACAAAAGGAATTTCATTAGTTATAATTGACACAGATGTTAAGCATACAGAAAAATGAGGTATTTTAAGGAAAAAACACAGCCGGACAAAATACAGTTTGTTATGATACATACCAACAAATGTATCATCCAGGCAGATATAAGAGGTAAAAGAAGAAAAAAAAACCTTTATCTTCTAAAAAAAGCAAACTAATACCTTCAATCCATGCAATGATAATTAGCCTGAATACAGACATTATCAATAGCACAAGATCTTAAACATAGGTGGTCAGAGCTTAATGCAATTGGTAGAAACATTTCAGTATTTCATAAAACAAGCCAACAAATTTGTTTGTTCATCACAATGAATCTAGACACACATGCCTAAAATTTCTGATGATGATTATTGGAGAGACTGTCCAAAAACGGTTAAGATTATCAAGATGATTGATTACTCAAGACTTTACCAACATAGTAATTGAGGATTCAATTGTTTCATTAGCTAAAGAAGCATTATAAATATGATACATACATTAACAGTCCAATAGTGAATATGCAAGAATGGTCTACTCACTTTAAAATAACAAATATTACTGGCACCTAGAATTGTCTCTAGACATATTTGTAATTGCACTGGTGCCTCAGTTCATGAGTTTAATTCTTTTCACAATTCTGGTCACAAACTCAGGATGCTAACTGTATAAGATTCAGCATTTACTCTCAATATTGACTTAAGAGGAAATTTGATTCTTATCCGATTCGATTTGCATCCAAAATCATGGAGAGAATGAAGTTCATGAACTGAGGCATCACTTTGTCTCCCATTTTTTCTCAAGATATCTGCCCTGTTGCAATATTTATCTGTTTTGCACTGCACATAACTGCAGCTGTCTAACAATGTCTGCAGCATTACTCTTGTAAAGATAATCAAATGACTTTGTTGTGTGCTGTCTTAAGATTAATTCTTGATGGTTCGTGTAACTATATTTCAATTATTTTGATACAGCCCATATGCCTATTTCATCTGATCCATTTTACTGGCAAGTGATATGTTTTTATGCACTTTAGAATAACAACATTCCAGCGTCATGTTGATACTTTGAGCCTCTTTGTGCATGACCTCTGGTTGACATATGAGAGTTTATTTGCAGTATATGCCTTAGAGTAGGATTACTGGATGATAGCTCCGTGCATGTGAAGCTAAACTGAATATCAAAAAAAAATTAATCAGAATGATTGCACTGCAATGCTTCTAGAAAGTGATTAGAAGTGGCTTCTGTATACTGTATTTGGTGTTATAGAACATTTTAATGTTACCTATTCTAATCAATATGACCTTTTTCTTATCACACATTTATTTTTATTTTTTATCTTTTAAATTTCATGATATGTTTAATAAGTACTTTTTGCCATTATTTTCTCTGAATCAGTATGCTTTATCTCTTGCCTTTTTCTTGGGTCTTGATAATATGTTTCTTATTAATTTGAAGGACTTCTTTATGTAACTCAGTATGGATCCATTATGGTTTATCAGTTCAACATTCATTTTACTATCAATTTCATTCTTAATTATTGCTTTGTAAAATGTCTGCAGCCTTTTATACTAATATTTAAGTATTCATTCTATCTGAAATTGCTTTTTGTTATATATTTAGTACCAGGTATATAGGGTCTCACTACAAAGATCAGACTTGTAGTGATCCTTCTGCTTTCAGCCTCCTAAGTGCTGGGATTACAGGTGTTGGTCACCATACCCAGTCTCGATTGCTCTCTCGGTGTGCCCTGGGGGGCAGGGCTGGCAAGAAACACTGGGGATTGAGCGCAGGTGGCTGCACCTGTCTAAGCAGGCATTTAGTCCACTGAGGTATCTGGCTTGCCCTCTGATATTGTTTTTTTTAAAAATTGTGTGAGGTAGCTATCAGTTGTGGTTTCTGTGTGGATAATCATAATCAAGTATATGAACACTTTACAATAGTTTGTTTTCCCATAGATCTCAAACTCCTACTCAGTACAAATTGTACATTTCCTATGTTAATGAGTATGTTTCATAGTTCTCTATTTAGCTCCGCTTATATATTTATTTATTTGAGCATGAAAGCTAAAGTTACTAGGATACTCTTGTACATATTATTATCGAATAGCACAATTCTTCCCACTGCATTCAGAAGCATATTAATTAAGGTTTGGTTTATATTTTCAGTATCAATTTTAGAGTCAATTGGTCAAGTTCTATGAAAAATCTTCTTAGAATTTGGTATACATTGTGTTGAATTCAGAGATCGATTTTACAAAATTGTTTTTATTAAATAAATGCCAATGAGCTATTAAACAGAAATATTATGCAGATTATTTATGATGGAGAACAAAAAAACAGGAATGTTTTAAATTAGTTTGTGTCTAGGGTGACTACATGCTTCACCTCTTTTACTACAGCTGTATAAGTGAGTCAGGTGTCTAAACATGGATCTCTTTCTAACCTGATTATATAATAATACTACCTTAAATGCCCCAAACAGTGAGATTACATAAGGCTCCTTTCTTCCAACATTTATCTTCCATGAACTCTCTATGAACTGAACTTACATGATTTCACTCAACTAAATTATCTCTTCAGTTCTTCATTTTTCTCAAATACACTCATTTGTCCTCGTTTAGTTTATGTCCTTGTTTTCTTTGGTCTCCCAGAGTGAAAGAGCTTGACGACAAATGGATTTTTTTCTGGTTCTTTTGCCCTTTCGTAGATGCTTTCTTCTGTTGCTCCTAGAGTTATCTGGTGTAATCACATGAAGTTTCTGATAACATTAACTCCTGATCAAGAGTAATTAACACGTGTCAACTTTCATAAAATAAAGACACTGAATCTTATTTTTTATGAGCAGAATATATTTATTGAGAGAAAGAAATCTCCTGTCCGAGACAGGGACAGGAGGAAGGGGCCCTAGCAGGTTGCCCTCGAATACATAGAATCTTCAGAAATTTGTTAAAATTCTTATCAGGATTGGTCAATCCGTCTAACTTATTGATGTTATATGTATTATTGATCTACATATATGGAGCTTTCACATCCCAGAGTGAAAATTTTCACACATTTAGGTCATTTTTCTTCCTACTCACTCTACTTGAAGGGCCCTTTCAATTTTCTTTTTATAAATTTTGACTCATTTAGCAATATCATTATCTCAGAAAGGAAACCTTGCTCATTCTTCGGGTAGACATTCCTTCACTTAGCTGTCTCTGTTTATGCAAAATTATGCTTTAGCATTAGTGTAAAAATTATGTCTCTTCACCTTTAACCCAAATTTTTTAAAAAAAGAAATGTTTAGGCATAGCAATTTGGACTTTTTAAAAATTTTATTTTCCTATTACCTAGCACAATACCTAGGCTATGGTGAATTTATTAAATAAAAGATGCATTAAAATTTTCTCATAGTAATTAATAACTGAAGTATCCTGTTTCATCTCTGAAGCTCAAATTAATATTTTGGCAAAAGTTATTACCTGATGAAGATGAATCTCTTTATATTCAGTTGACCATAAGCAGAAGAAAATTGTAAGTTTGATTTTGCATAAAATAACATTAGTAATAGAACTCACTTTAAATAGATAGATGACATTGATTAGATGGACAAAATAAAAGTGATTTCACTATAGTGGGAAGGGTGATACACAAGATTAATTAAAGGTAGATTGAGTGAAAAGAAAGATCAAATAAGAGGAAAATATCTATTTTTGCATGGCTACCTGATTTAGTAAGTAACATACAAAGTAACTACTTAATTTCTATTTCAAATTAAGAATAAAATGCATGTAGTGTAACTAAGGTAATTATTTATTCTAAACAAAATCATTTTTAAATCTGATATTCAAATGGAATTAGAATTCCTATGTTTTATCTGAGAACCGCTATATGTATTCCACATAAGGGAGGGAGGCTCACTAGTGCTGGAGCATGTTCCTGGATATCTTCTGGAAGTCTGGCTGTTAGCTGATACCTAAGGTGTATATGAGCTGGAATTTCCTTTCATTTGTAATATTAAACAAATAATTTATCTGAGAATAGCAAAAGGTCTCTAGAATTTTTATGCATTCCTGTTTCTTAGATTTCCTGGATCTGTTCAATTCTTATTTGTGTTGTATTGTGGTGGTTCCCTTCTTTTCCTATAATGAAGCAGTACTTTTTTATTGGAAGTTTTTTTGGTATATATTCTTCTGTGTATGTAACATATACCCACACATTTTTTGTGTTATATATTTTCTTGAATGCTTAGAAAGAGAAAGAACTTAAATGATTAACTCCTCACAGCATCATCTAATTAATTGAAATTCTGTTTCTAACAATTTTGGTTATGCAATTTGCTTGTTCACTTAATATTTGTAGTAAACCACTTTCCAGCACTAGAAAATATAACCTAAATTATATTTAAATATAGTTATTTAAATATCTCCTTGTCCTACCTCCCAATATACCCAGAGATCATCCTCCACAATTGCAAGATGTAGAATGCATATTCTTATTGCTCACAGTTGTCTGTAAAAACTATTAAAAAAAAAAAACATATTGAATATGTTCTGTGCATCTATTGGCCTCAGCAACATCTAAAGGAAAGAGATCATGTCCTATGTTTCCTTGTTTGTTACAAATTAGTGGCGATGCTGTTAACACACAAGACTGTTAATAGGATTTGTAGGCATGTGACCCATATTCCAGATACCAGCCATATATCAAAGGCAAAAGCGCTCCACTTTAACTGCTATGAATCTCACTGCTTCTGCGGTGCATTTCCTACTTGCTCTGTTTCTTTTCCCCTATAGTCTTCCTTAACTAGTGCCCAGAATTCCTCTCATGGTGTTCAGAGTCTCCTGTGATGAAGTTCCCAGAGTCTCCTGGGAAGAGTGGCGTGTGGATTTATATCCATGGGAACTCGCAGTGCTTTTAGCAGGGCAGCGTTTGATAAAGTGACTGAGAGAACCTGGCTAACGGCAAGTCTATAAATTCAGGAGGTGTACGTGTGTGGTAGACCCCGCGGAAAAGTCAGGAGAGTCTTCTGTCCCTCGATTTTGTTCATATTAATTTCCTAGCCTTCGCGCTCATTGTTTTCTTTTGTGAAAAAAAAGAAAGAACTCTTGCTCTCCCTTTTGTGAAATTCATAATAGGCTCATCAATGTAAAGTACCAACATGCTGGCTGTAGTCAGAAATCTATCACATTCTTAAAATGTGTCAAGAAGGGGTATAAAATGTTCTCTCAGCAAGCATCATGGCCTGAGATAAACCATTTTTTAATTAGTCATATTTAGTCACTTTACAGTGTATATGTTGTTCCAAACAAGGTGCTGTACACAGTAAATAGATGTTTCTGCTGTATCTATCAATTATTTTAAAATATAACATGTCTGTATTTAGTATTTTAAAGCACAAAAGTACTTATTATTGAATTATTGACTTCACTGCTGGTTTTGATTCTTACTAACTGAGTAGTAGGCTACTCACTGATGGTCAACTTATTTGCTTAGTTAGCAGACAGATTTAGAATTTCACTGATTCATTTTTAAAATTAAAAGTTTTTTCAGCATATCCAGAGAATTGGGCCAGAATATCGCATGTGCTTCATTTCCTTCTGCTAATAGTTTGATGCTTTCTCTTTCAAGAGCTTTTGATGTGACTTTATCTTTTCTGTGTTTTAGGGAACAGTCTACAGGGTGTTCAGTGTCTCACTACTAGATCTGACTTGTAGTGATTTTTCTGTTTACAGCCTCCCAAGAGCTGGGATTACAGGCACATGCCACCAAGCTCCGTCTCAATTGACATCTCAGTGCACCCCGGGGGCAGGGCTGGCACGGCAGGCCCAGGGATTAATACTCTGGCCCCTGAACCTGCTTGCAAGTGCTTTAATCCACTGAGCTATTTGGCCAGCCCTTTCTCCCCGATGTGACTTTAAATTATTTCCTTTCAACATAATTTTCTACTTGACTCTGTAAACATGAATCATATGTGTGTTTTAAATAGTCGTGTTGTATACATATTTATTAGTAATCTATTAAGTAAGCAGAACACGTACTGAAGCTTGCAATTATAAAATATTCTTTTGCAACAATGTAGAAGGAAACACTGGGGGCCGCTATCAATACTCTGTTTGCTGCCAGTTTGATGCAGAGATGAGCGGTAATGAATTGGACTTATGAGCTTCCCTGTGGATAGAATGCTCAGTAGCAACTTTTTAGGAGGAGGAATGTCAGTCACACTTTCCAGGCCATTGCTAAAAGGATTCAGAATCCTTTTCATTTTTCATGCGAAAGTTGAACTCAAATTTGAGACTGGAGGGAATCTACTCAATCCTGTCCTCTCTAAGACCCTGGAAGTGTCCCCTCCATTGTCACTGACAGCTTAATTAACAGAGGGTTCTTGCAAAGCTAAAAATGCTGAAATTTATTATTATGGTCCCTCTGTAATGCCAAATGGCATTAGTGTAGTTTGCTCTTAAATGCCATTTTTCTTCTGTGGAACTTCACTGTGTTGCTCCACTGGGTTGTAACATATCCATCACTGTACAGGCTTTGTAAAACTGATGAGAAGATAAATATTGCTCTCCTCAACAACGGCAGCATGAGCACAGAGCTTACGTGATTTGTTAGAACCACAGCCACTTCACTGTCGAGTCTGTATTGAAGACAGCATCTGATTTCCAATTCTGTATCTGCAAATTGAACCACGTGACATGGTAATTGAAGAATCAGTTTGTATGAAACATATTAAAAGGAAGGTCTAGTAAGACTTGGCAAGGAACTCCTCACTCTCCCTAATATGCTTTTTTTTACAGATAAATATTTTAATTATTACATATATTACTTTCAAGATTTTTTTGAAATTCCATTTGCACTGTATTAATCAACAGCCAAAGGCCATAAAAGTGTTTAAGATCAAGAATGTTCTCACATTAACATGTGAGAGAAACTGCTATGTACAGTAACATGCACTGTTTCTAAGAACAATATTTTTTGAAGGTAGTTCACCTTAAATGTACAAGGACAAATCTGTAATCAAAGGCTAGAAGACGGATTCCATTAGCTGCAGTACAGTATAGTTCACCACATACCAGCTGTTCTGAATTTTTTGTGTGCTAAATTTCTTTCTGTTTTTTTAGTATTTGGTTTTGTATGTACCCAACTTTGTTCTCTTTCAGTTGTTCAGATAACTGGATTATTTTTTTCTCCTAAGCAGTGCTTAATTTGTGTTTTTAAATTTTGCTTGTGAAGTAGTCTCCACATCCACACTGTCACCTCTAGATCAATTGTTAGCGTGTCCCACAGCACTCATACACGCATGGTATAGAAACCCCAGAGTTAAGCACTTCCAGGATGTTTCTCTTAATGAGAAGAATACTGTATTGAAAATGTAAAATAGACTTCTAAAAGGCAGTTCCTATGATTCTTGTTAGTTGAGTTCAACCCGCAAAGCACACCATCAAGAAACGTCTTCTAGCCCAATTATCTGTGATCCTGGTCACAGCGTTGGAGGACTCTGTGCTGACTCAGCTGATGCTAGGGGTTGTGTGCTACTGACTCTTGGCTTTTGTACATTCTTTCGTATTTACTGTTTTATCCTCTGATATAATTAATTACTTATATCATTGCATTGAACACTGGAGTTGTTCACGCATCTCTTATTTCTTCATGAATATCTGAACTAAAATCCATTCCTCTGCCCTTAGCAATTAGAGAGCATCCACAGAGATGATTCACTTAGTATAATTATGAATAAATAAAAATAATAGAGTACACTAGAGTATAATGCAAGCTTCAAGAAGTAATAGATTGGTTCTACTTTTTTCTTAAAAGGTCTTACCTACTATATTATGTATGATAAATACATTTTGTATAAATTTATTTAGTGTCACACAAAGTGCCCACATTGTCACATATATTTTAGTAACTATGTGCCCCTTTCCCCTGAAAACTTATCAAAACTTATATTACCCAGCTTCTTTATAACTACTGGAGGATTTTGGAATTCATATAAATGAGAAATTGGGGTTGTCAGCCTTGTTCAAGAAAAACAACAGCCAAAGAGTTGTTTTTTGATTTTTTTTTTTTAACAAAAGCTCAATGAACTTCTTTCTGTCTACTTGTCTAGGTATGAAAAAATTAGCATTATGGGCATTCTATTATTTTCATTTTTTTTTCCTTTGGATACATGTGTGTGCTATGTGCCTAGGTAAAGACCAAAGCCACGGATTATTCACAAGGCATACAATGCGGCCAAGCATTACAGAAGAAAGGCTTGACATTTTTATGTAGAAAAGGCATGTACATACATGAAATGTATTTTTATTGTTTTTTAATAAGGCCTGTGTAAAGAATACTTTCTTGTTCTTAAATCAGATTTACCTCTAAAAGATTTTTTTATTCATCTAATATGGTTATAGGAAATTTTCAGGAGCATCTATGACATTGACATTGTTATGGTTTGTGTCTAGTTGTCCCCCCAAAGCCTCATACAGTCATAGGGTGGGGAC
>NDGM010744817.1:0-12070 GCA_002564305.1 Octomys mimax
AAAAAAAAAATATATATATATATATATATATATATATATTCATGCATACCAGAATTTTCCCATGCTATTATGATTATTCCCATATTATTATGACTATTTCTTGTTGGAAATAGTCTTAGTGTCTCTCTTTTCACCTCACTACCTGTCCTCAGGTCTCAGCCTGGCACACAGTAGGTGCTTGATAAATAACTGCTGAAAGAGGTGATGCGTCCTGCTGAAAGCTCACCATACCTCTGCAGGCTAGGTATTCCTGCTTTTAGTTTTACCCCAGAAAACTGAGTCTTGGCGAGGTTAATCGACACGCCCAAGGCCACACGCTTAGTAAATGCCAGAGCCAATACATCAACCTGGACCTGTTTAACTCCAAGTTCCCCTTGCCACCTCTCTGACAGTTTAATTTAGTCCGCCACTGACATGGCCTCGTTGGCAGCACAGAAAAGTCACTTAGCGACTAAGATGGAGCAGCCTTGAAGGAAATGACACGACCAACATTTCTACCAGGCGTTCATGCTGACGTCTTTCCCAATCAAGAGATATTCAAAACATACAGACAGCATCCCAGGGCAGCAATACTGAGAACTGACAACGGTTCCCACCACCACTGAGCAGAGAAACATATCCAGATCACTTGAGCGCTTCCCATACATTTCTCTACCTTTCCAACAGAATTCACTGTAAAAATCAACACTTCAGTAATTCCCAGCACCACTACATATGTGGATGCAAATCTTTCATAAAGTCAAATTCAATGAAGCTGATTTCTATTCAAGAACAGAGAAAGCAGGGTGTTTATACCAGGCTGCCCACATCAGAGAGGCATTAATCAGTATTTTTCTGCCTCTGTCTAGTTCAAACTGAAAAACAGTGGGCCCTCAGCAAATTACTGCCTCTGAGGAATGGACATCCAAGGGGAAATGGGACACAAATCCAGGAAAATGAGCATCATGCACTGGGCTTATAGGAGAGCATTACAGGCACACAGAGATTCAGTATCTGTGAGCTTCATCCTGGATCCCTTGACTTATATTTTCTTATGTATAAGATGCTCTGTTTAAGCGCTGTCTAATCATATAGCATGAACAGGATGGGTAATTATCTCTCAATATCTTGCACCAACACTACGAATTCACCAAGTTCTCTGCATGTCTGAGAAGTCTTCCTTCTTCTTGGTCTAGTATATCCTTCTGGTGTTTCACAGCTCACCTCCAACCTGACCTCCTCTCTTGAGGCCGCCGTCTTCTCAACTCCAAGATGTACCTGAGCTCACCTCTCTCCTATCCATCGTACCTCCCTGGTATGGACCTCAACCCCAGGGAAGGTTGAAAGGGGTAGGTAAAGGCACTGGTCCAACAAGCCCTGTCCACATCTCAGATCTCTCTCACCCTGTTGACCTTTCCCTAAGGTTTTAGGCTCTGCCCGTGCAGAAGAGAAGTCATCACGCCAGGCTGGGATTCCTTTCCTGAAAACCCTGGAGTCACCCATTTTCTAATTTTTTAAATTCAGTTTTTTTTTCTTTTTCAGAAGGCTGTTTCAATAAAAACACTGCTTATGTAAAATGCTCAGCAGAATCTGTGATAACACCCTAAAATCAAACACATAAATATTCCCACAGCAAAATATATGAATATTCACAGTAACTGAGATAAAGCAAGTTTATAAATAGCTGCACATCGTTTCAGGTCAAACCTTGTTTCCAAATGAAATTCAGTACCAAGTTAAAAAAAAAAAAAACCTGATTCTCAGAGCTTTGTGAAATTTATAATTATTGAGAAGCAATAGGGAACCAATCCCAGCCAACCTCATTGCAGTTATTATGGACATCCATGAGATGGAATTGCTAAGTGATCAGGGCAGTGCCTAACCCGGGCAAATATTCAATACTTGCTAACTATCATTTCCTGTATTTCTTATAGTATTATGATTTGTGGTTTATCTCTTTCTTCACAAGGCTATGGAGCCAGAGGTCAGTGGCTCTGACTTTTCTTTCTGTTATTGGGGTGTTGGAAAGGGGAGGTGCAGTGAAGAGAGCACTGTATGCGTCAACACCCAAGGAAGTGGATGTGGCTCTGTTCACATGTCCCTCCATCCAGGAAGATTATCTTCTGGCTCATTATCCCTAACACCTGGAAGAGATGAACCTTGTTCAGTAGGAAGAATAACTTAGCTCTGTGAAGAGGCAGATCTCAAGACTGAGATCTATAGGTCCGAATTTGCTGCACAGAGCCAAGTGCTCCCTAGAAAGAAGCACTCATTACACCAATAAATCTATTATCAAGTCATTGTCGTGATTCTATCACCCGGCGTTGTGTGACTGTGGTCCATGATTAAGACAGGTTCTGCTGGCAGAATCTGGACACAAAAATGACTGTGGACAAGTGACTTGACCTCTTTTGTTCACAGGTCAGGCAAAATTCACAGATCACTGAAGATATCACTGGAACTTTAGAAGTAAAGAGGAACATGTATCTGTTCTTCTCAGCCACAGATACAAAAAAAGATGGAGATCGGTGTCAAGGGGGAAGGAGCAATGTTTAAACAGAGTGCTTGGTAACACTGCTCTTTTCTTTCTGGATTCTTACTAACCACAAAACAGTCCAAAGTGGTTCAGCTCAACCCTCTATATTCATCTATAATCCTCTATAAGCCTAGAAGACAAAACTATTTGCATATATATATATGTATATATATATATATAGTAAATTTAGATCCTTCCTAATGAGTTCATTTAGACAAAAGTTAGTAGTTCAGCTGATCTAATATGACACTGATTCCAATTTTTGTGCAGGGTCCATGTCAGCTCCAGACACCCTGAAGGAAGCTGCTATCTTAGTAACCTTCCAGAACTATTAGCAGACACCCTCACTGGTCGTCTTTGTGAGAGTGAGTGGTTACTCTCTTAAAACATGGTAAAACATCCCTGGTACCACATGCCATGCCGGCCATGGAACTTGATTCCGAGCATGGTGAGGGCACGCCTGTAATCTCGGCACTGGGGAGGCTGATACAGGAGGATCACTCTGAGTTCAAGCTGCCTAGCAAGACCCTGTACCAAATAAATAAATAAATAAATAGTACCACACTTTTTAAAAAGCAGGAAAAAAAATGATGCATAAATTATTTTTTACCTCACTGAGCCGACTAAATCCGGGCAACGTTTGTCTAAATTTCAGAAATGCCTCTTGAGAGTATTACGAAGCGCCACCGCTTCAGCCACGATCATTGGCTGTTGAGTTTGGAAAGCCTTAACATCCTCCTCAGCAGTTTCTCCACGGGCCTGTAGCTGCCTCACCTCCACACCTCCAGATACAGGGACATTCCTACCAAGGACTACCAAGGAACACGCACTGTTTGCTTTGCATAATAGTATTGACTTCCTGATGGCATTATTTAGATGCTAATGGCACCTTAATTCCCTATGGGAAGGGCTTTGCATCTAGAGCTGGGAAAAAACCAACAAGGTCAAGGATGTGGTTAGCAAGCTAGCACAATCAGCTGGGAGACAGGACAAACAGCTGATGGGAGAGGGATTGCTGGGCTTTTCTTTCTCCAGGCCCCTCCTCTTCTTCGTGTAAATAGGACCACAGTGGGGTTAAATTTTGTTTCCAGGTACCAAAGTGTAAATAACACGGGCTATATGAGCAAACCAGAATAAAAACTCACGTCTGTGCACAGCCTTCCCTGCATTCTACTGTGTATGAAAGGGAGAAGATGAAGCATCTGCAGTAGCTTGCCACTGGGCGCCTCAGTAAAATGCTCCCCTGACTGATGGGTTGCAACTTTCCGGAGGCATCACTTGTGAAAACAAAGTAGGGTCAAGCTAAGGTTTGCAAGTGAAATCATGTGTTCTGTCCACAAAGTAACAGGACATGTTTCTGGAATGCTCTGCTAAGGGAGCAGAAATAGGGCCTCCCCAATTTCTCAGCTGGCCCCTGCTTCTTCCCATCTATCACTGGGGTAATACGTCCAGAGTGGCATTTCGTAATGACAGCAACATTCCAGCAAATCGATAGTTATTTAATTCCCAACAAGCTCTTGAGTCCATTAAACCTGATTACATTCACCCATTTCAGTGGGTGCCGTTATTTTTCCTACAACGGCACTTAATCTATAACAGGAACTTATGAGAACTTTCAAAAGCAATTTCAGCATCAATCAGCATAGAGTGAAGGGCGCGATTTGCTTGTAATTATTTATTGGATGGGGTGGCCGAGGGTCTGACAAAACTGCAGCTACTGACCTTCACCCCAAATTTCCAATAGAAGCAAAAAGCCTGTTACTCCCCACATGAGCAACGAGTCCCATCTCAGAAGCAGCGGTCTTGCCACACCAGCCTGCCTAGGCCGGGAGAGACAGAATGGTTTCCTTGTAGTGAACACTCATCCTGCAGGCAGGCTGCCTATTTCTAACACAGAATAGAGAGAAAACCCTCCAAACCTGGCAGCGCCCATACTTGGGATATAAGGCTGGTTGTTATTTCAAATCATGCCTGTATGGCTCTAATCACCCAGGTTCTTCCCATAAACAAAAGGTAACAGCCATACTCAGAAAAGGAGACAGTGTTTGACCAGAGGCTTCCCAAGAAACTTCATTCTTGAGCTCATTGTAGAGCTTTTAACCATGGGATCTGGGGCCAGGATGTTGAAGAGTCAAAGTGAAAGGCCAAGGTAAATACTTGTCCTTTGCCATAGAAAGGAGATGCAGAATCTATTACAAAAGGACAAAACAACAGCCAAATGCCACCTGGCTTCCTGTAGTGAGGGGCTCCATCTCTAGGAAAGTTTAACATTCTGTAGACTCAGACTACACCAGATAAAACTGTATCTATGACAGAGAGGCCAACTTATGCAAAGAGAGGAAAAAATGTCCACAGTGCTCCTTGCTAAGTGAACCTCTCTACTTAGAATTCAGAGCCTTAAAAGCCAAACCAACACAAATCTCAGCCCTCCATTCTCATATTGTCATCAAAATGTAAACAGCCAGGCTGGGCTTCTTAGACAAATCTCTGAACTTCATAAATATACAGTGTTCCTTCCTGCCTCAGAGCCATGACTGAGATTCAGGTAGGGGGAACCTTCTCTGAAAATACAACCCAAGCGGGGGTGTCTTATGAATTACCACATATTTCCTGCTGCTGCTGTTTCCTGGGTTAAAGCTCCTAACTGCGTCATCTCATGTT
The DNA here is from genome assembly GCA_002564305.1 of Octomys mimax. Taxonomy (NCBI): domain Eukaryota; kingdom Metazoa; phylum Chordata; class Mammalia; order Rodentia; family Octodontidae; genus Octomys; species Octomys mimax. Next base: position 5,177 of record NDGM010744817.1, read on the forward strand.
AAGTTCCTTTACCTCATGATCTGCTCTGCAAGACTGAGTCCCTCAGAAACCCGGGAAGGAGAGCAAATCTTTTGCCCCATGGCCAACCTCCTGAAGGAAAGGCATGAATGTTAAGCAGAAGCCAGATCAATACAAGCAAATATAGCTCAAGTACACCATTTATTCAGCCATGAGAGATGTCAATAGCCAGATTAGGGTGATCCATCTTTTTGATTTCCTACTGTCTTCTCTCTGACTACACGAGGGCTTTTTCCTGTATTAAAAGTGTTTGCTTTCTCAACCATAAAAATTCCAATTATTACTCTGTGCGCTCTGGAGTTAAGTTGCTTGCTGGCAAAGGCCTTGAATTACCTGAATCAGCCCAGGGAAGAACGGGGCTGCCGGAACAATCATAGGCACGCCATAGGACTGCAGGAGGACTCCTTGGGACGCCAGCATGTTTTAACTGGAGGTACGATTCCCTCTGAGGCTCAACACATCAATGGAGACTTGGGGGAAAATTCTATACACCCAACTTCTTCGGAACTACAAAGCCGAGAGCCAAATCGCTTCTGTCAGGAGCCAAGAGCCCATCAACGCCGAGAGGGGAAAGAAAGAAAATCCGCATCAGCAACTCTGAATGTGAAAGTTTTCTTCCCAGACAACGAAGAGAAGCGGCAGCTGCAAAGTTGAAGCTACCAAAATGGAAGGTGCTATTTTGGGAGCAGCTTGCCTAACATGACTAACCAAATACTCTTCATTAATTTAGTTCTCAGAGAGAGCAGGAGACAGACGGAGGGACAGAGGGGCGCAGGCTCTGAGGTAATGAAGTTGCCCCAAAGGATTTGGCCAAAAGACCAGAGATAAAGTCCACAGGGGATTTTTGAAGAGAATAACTGTGAAATAGAAACTTACATGATTATACGTGCCTGTATAAAACTCAAACTAAGTAGGTTAACATGGGCAGCCCTGGGTGCTGATTAAAAATAAACTAAGAAGTTATTCAGCCTGCTTCTCTGTCTCCATCTCTCTGTCTCTCTGTCTGTCTCTCTGTCTCTCTCTTTCCCCTCCCTCTCCTTCTCCTCCTCCTCTCACTCTGATTTCAATTTTATTTCATTTTTATTTATTTACTTATTTATTTATTTTTGCGGTACCAGGGATTGAACTCCAGACCCTGTGCTTGCCAGGCAAGCACTTATTCTAACGAGCTATCTCCCCTGGCCCCTCTGATTTCAATTTTAAAGGGGTAATTTTAAATAATACAATTCTATTACCAGCCAATATCTGCACAGGCTCTGAAGAGAGAGGGAACAACTTCGTTACTACCAGCGTTACGTTCCTTTGCTCTTACAGCTCCCTGGAGTAGGCACTCTTAGGTCGAGTAATCAAACAGAAACTGGGATTATGGCAAAGGAGCATCTTTGCTTCTGATCATGCAGCTTGCAAAAGGCAGCGCTGAGACCCCAGCACATTTTCAGTTCAACTCCTAGCTGTGACACTATACCCATTACTGCGTTCTGTTCTGTAACAGGAGCATGTGCTTTTATGTGTCGTGTGTGTATGCGTCTGTAATTGGAAAGATATTATTTATTTTGAAATTTCAACCGGTAGGTATTAATATGCAATATATTAATGAGTGACGTCTCCCTGTTCTCAGAGATCAAAGGTGCATGTAATGTGTGCTCATAACTATGGGTGAGAAATACTGACAGGCAAATACTTCACATCTTTTCAGTGATTGCAAACACCCCAGTGATTGTTTGGGATGTGCTCTCTGGAGGTCCATAAATTCCTGTGGGGATGCCTTGAACTGCAAGGATGCTGAGTGGGGTGCATACTAGCTGTGTGATCTCAGACAAGTGCCTTCACCTCTCTGAACTTTAGCTTCCTCATTAGGTGAACAGTAACAGCTTATGTGTTGAGTACATAAAGTCCTTGTAAGCACACCAAAGTATATTACGGGAGAAGGGCTACAAGAGATTCTCATTGTCTAAACCCTGTTCTTCTGAAGATGTGTCCACTGGACACATCTTTGACTGATACTGCCAGCTCAGACATCACTGAAGTGTCTGAATATTTACTCCGGAAACACATAAGATGACATTTAGAGCTCCACAGCTTTGAGAGTGGTATGAAAACTGGATGAAGTGAAATCGTGTAAGTACCACCCCAGCCACAGGGTCCCCTGGGAATCACCTTCAAATCCAACATCCGCTTGTCACCTTCCACCTCCCTCTCAGAATACGACCCACAGTATAGATTTTGTCAAACCTGGGAGAGCTTCGGATCCCGCCAAGCATATTCAACTATTGGCTTTTTCTAAATCCAAATGTCAATCCCTCCACTTTTAGATAGCCAAGGTGTTTTTACACTACACTAATTTTAGTTGCTTGATTTAGCTGCATAATTACATTTCTAGATAAGGACAGCGGACAGGGTTTGGCAGAGAATTCAATTATTTAAGACTGAATTTTGGCCAGCTTGACAAGGTTCCTCTGTAATTGATTCTCATGCATCGGAGTGGCCACGTTGTACGATTCAGAAATCTCCCCTAGCAGCTGTAGACTGACCCTCTTTCCCAACAGCCAGCGCTGCTTCTAACTTTAGCTTTGGACTGTGACTTTCAACACCGCACTTCTGAGAACTTACCAGCAAGGACAGAACAGAAGCTCCCTAGGAGATGGGTACATTCTGCAGTGAAAGTCCCTTTGGAAAGCAGGGGTAGAGAGTGTGCTTAAGGAGGTAAGGCCTGGGGCAAGTAAGCTATTGCTATTTATTTAAATGTGGTACTAGGGATTGAACCCAGGTCCTTCTTACTGAACTACATCCCAAACTCATTTTTTAATTTTTTTTTTTTTTTTTTTTTTTACATTTTGAGACAGAGCCCTACTGAGTTGCTAAATTGTCCAGGCTGGGCTTGAACTTGTGATCTTCCTTCCTCAGTCTCCCAGAGTGCTGGGATTACAGTCATGTTCCACCAGACTCAATCTGGACAGTTATGAAATTGGAAGGCCACTGAGCCAACAGATAGGCAACTTACTTCAATTACGTAAGCTAGAAATGTACACATTGAGACTCTAGAATTCCTCAGCACTAGACACAAGCAAGACTCTCCACTGACTCTATACCAAGAAAGGCCAAAAATGAAATGTATGGGAGAAATCAGAATTACATACACAAAGGCAACTATGCATCGTGTATATGAATGATTTTAGTGAGACTGAAATGAGAAATAGAGTATACACGGGATATAGAGATATGTAGCTATAGCGTGTGCAGACGGTAATTTCTCTTTTTTAAAGAAATCTTATATATTAAAGCTTCTGATGCTCCAGAAGTATAAGTATCTCCCTTGTCTGCTCTGTAGCTAGGAGTTTTTTTGTGGGTTTTTTCCCCTCTACCAGGAAGCACAGGTCAGACAGAAGCTTCAGCTCTGTCCGCCGTGCTGTCCCTCGCTGCCTGCATGCTCCTATCTTTGTTTCCCTGTCCCTGCCATCTCCAATCCTGACCACTGTTGCTCATATTCCTGCTTTTAAGATTCTACTTCACTTTTATCTTCCACACAATTGTGGTATTTGTACTTTGAAACTGTGTTGGATGTACCCTTCTTCTAAAATCACCCCAAATGAGAAAGTATATCAATGAAAAGCACCACTAACTAAAGCCTCTCCCTCCTAACTGAGAGGCATTGTGTGCCTGGGCTGGGAGGCCGTCTTCATGGATCCTACACCAGAAGGGCTCTGTTCCCTAACTCAGAGCATCTCCACTCCCCAGCAGCTGGGACACACGTGGCTCGGATGAGTGCCTTCCCGCCCAGCATGTGACGTTCAGCTTGTCCTATTCGCAGTGGCTTCAAATAAGAAATATGTGGAGTGAAATAATAACTTGAAAGGAGAAGACAAACAATTCTCATAGTTACAGCAAACAGAGGTGACATTCCAAACATATTGAAGCCCAAAGAATGGCCACGCTGGGTTAGCTATTTGGCCACCATGGACAGAGGATGGCGACTTTTCTTTTGTAAAATCTAAACAACACATATTTTTGCTATTGCAGATCCTACACTGTCTGTTGCAGCTACTCAATGCTCTGTTACTGTAGCATGAGAAAACATTCACTGCCAACAGGTAAGCCATGAGTATAAATGAGTGGTTCAATAGTATCTTATTGATGGAAACCAAAGCTTACATTCCCTAGTATTTTTACAGGAGGTTGAGTGCTATTTTCCTTCTAATATATTTCAACCACTTAAAAGTACAAATTCATTCTTTTCCCAAGGATGGTACAGAAGTGGGCAACAGCCAGGGCTTGATCATAGCCTGAGCCTTGCTAACCCCCTAGTCTAGAAGTCAGGCTTCAATGCCTGGCAAATGCACCGAGACCTTTCTGCTCTCTTCTGCTTCCTTGCTCACTTCGCATCTTTCCTGTGGCTCCTCTGGTGCCAGCTCTGCAGTTCTGTGCCAGCTTCCCCGAGCCAGGGCTTTCCAACAAGGATTGTCATTTTGATGTTTTTTCGAGCCTACGATAATGGTTCAGTTCTATCCTGCCCCTCTAAATGTTCCCCACCTTCCTCCACCTTTGACATCCATACAGTCCTCTTATAGTGTGTGCTTTCTGGCTGTCAGATACTGCATCTCCTACTCTACACCTTAGGAACTAGCATAAGGATTATTGTGTACACGCCCACCCTTTGTGAATGACAGCTGACTAAAGTTTAGGCATCTGGGGAAGAGCTGCCCCCCAAAAGAGGGAAGAAATCGAAGTGTAAGTTGGAGCACAAGAAAGAAGGAGAATGCAGGGAAGATGGTTTCTACTGCTGGTTTCATCAGCCCACAGACCCAATTGCAGCCTGGAGACCAGATCCAGGCCATAGAGGGGACCAGAAGGGCTCACCTTCACAGTGCAAACATGGGTTGGCACTCAGAAATGAGAGCATTTCTGTGGAAATTTCGATTTACAGTGTGTCTTGAGAGGCCAGAGGATCTGGCAGCCACAGTTCAATGGACCAGCACCTCCACAGGTCAGGGGCTCTGATAGAACCATATCCACTACCTTTTGCCTGTTTTCTGCAAAACCCTGAGTGTCACTGCTATGGATGGACCATGAAAACAAAGCATAGGTCTTAAAACAGAGTTACTTGCTGATCTTATTGTTAAAAATGTTTAATATGAATTTCATTTCTTTTATTTTCAATATTTATCTTAGTATACTGGACTGTTGATCATTTAATGATGCACATCGCCCTGTTTTTAGGCAAGTGGGAAAAAGAATCTCCTATAGCATCTGAGGCCTTTCACAATATTCTTCTCCCGTGGATGCTGTCCTTCCCTCTACGAAATACTCTTTTGTTCAAACCACACTGCTAAGTCCCCTTTGCCAAACGCTTCTATGAATTCAAGTTTCTGTTCAAATTTGCTTGCTGTGCAAAATTGCCCCTCTTTCCTTACTTTTTCCCTCAAGTCCCACCTTGCTGGCCTAAGTCAGAGCTCAGGCCTTCTGCACAGACTTAGGCAGGGCTAACTCGCCCATGCCTTCTGCCAAGGAGTCCTTTTAGATTTGTGCTTAACTCCCAGTGGGATAACAGCACATCTTGAACCTTTTCACACATGATGACACCTACAAGAAGGCAGACTGGCTCTCATGAAGAAGCGTGGTATGCATGCTGCTGCACCTAGTGGCTACAGGGGCAACCGGACAAGTGAAATTCTCCCAAATGCTTGAGACATGATCAACTGGAGCGGTGTGTCAAGAGGTGTCCCAGTAACTGAGAGCTGCTTGTGTCTCCAAGGCGAGCTCCTATAACCCAAGATATCACAACAGAGTAGAAAGGCCTGCATTTCAAAAGCAGGAAGGCTGGCTTCGGATACGGGTTCCCCTTTCCAATGACCATTCTAAGATGGCACGCTAGTTGAAGCCCTACTCTGTAAAGGGATAAAATGGAACAACTGCCTCTTTGCACGTGTGTGTTGCAGCAGTAACATGATGTGGTGCATGTTGGTGGCCTTTGATACTTGGAAGGCATTCCAAATGTGCTGGCTTATTTTTATTTCCTTCTTTGGGTTGCCTTCAATGTACCTCTGAAAATTATTTTCTGGTCTCAGCTCCTCTGTCTGCTGTATCTCCTCGGTGCTTCACCAACATCCCAGGTGATGTCTCTGCTACAAGTTTTGCTGCTCTTCCCCCATGTCCGCCTGTGTGAATGGTTCCATCCTTCAGCAGGCAATGCCTTGGCTTCCTCCAGCCTTCAAGATCCACCTAGCTAAGGTCTTGAAACATTCCACTTTGGTCAACCTGGCTGGTACTCGTATCCAAGGAAGCTTTTATGTTATCTCCCCTACCTCTTCTTCCAGCATTTTTTCTGCTTTTTTCCTCAGAACCGGGCATAGACTCAATACTTCACATGTCCTTGAGGACTACCTTTCAACTACGGAAGGTAAGAGTAGCTCAGAGAAGTTGTGCATGGGTTGGCCAGGGTTAAACGACAGAGTGTGCCCAGAAGCTGTTCTCTCTGCTTGCCTCCAATATGTACAAAACCACCAAGAATGGCCACACTGATGAAGTAGCTTGAACCAAGCAGATGAACACCACTCACCACCAGGCATGTGCTCACACTCCACCTAGTGTAGGAGGGAAGGAAGCCAGAGAAAGCTGTGCATAGCCTGGGCCTCAGAGTGAGGGAGGGAGGGGAGGAGGGAATATAGATTTTAAAAATATCAAAAAGAATAGAAGGGCCAGCCAAATAGTTGAGCAGATTAAAGCACCTGTAAGCAGACACAGAGGCCGGGGGTTTGATCCCCGCTCCCAGGGCGGGCTGAGACAGTGATTGAGACTGGGTGTGGTGGCATGAACCTGTAATCCCAGCACTTGGGAAGCTGTAAACAGGTGGATCACTATGAGTCCGATCTAGTAGTGAGA
>NDGM010744841.1:0-11342 GCA_002564305.1 Octomys mimax
AAAATTCTATGAATCAGATTTTTAATTTATGGACAAAGACATGAAACTGTTCATCATGTATATCTAAATTATACTAGTAAACTTTAATAACAACAACAACAGCAATAACAACATGAACCTGGCAGGCAGCACACCCAGAACTTAAGCAAAGGCATTTTGGGGCCTGAATTCAAACAACCGCCTGAGGCTCTGCACCAGCTCAGGACAGAGGCAGCCAGTGGTGCGACCAGATTACTCACAGAAGAGAACTTCCCGAGCCTTTGTGGTAACGAATTGTGGTTTAAAATTTAACCATTCACTTTATTTTTACTCGCACCGGGTAGCACCGGGTAAGTTGCATTTTAATAGACATTTGTATAGACCCTGTGAATCAGGGGTTCCGGAGGGGAACAGCTGATCAATGCCACCCACTTGCAGGAGAGAAAGCCAGGGTTCAAACCTGTGCCCGAGGCCCCTGGTTGAGTGAGGCACTCGGGCCTTCAGGTGGCCTTTCTCTCTTCCTGCCAGAGAGGGACGCGAGACTCTGGGCGACACCGGTTTTTAAAGTAGACGCGAGATCTGATCTTTGTAGAGCGCTGTCAACAGCTGCCCAGGGTGAATGACACCGTCCTGAACGTGGCCGGCGAGTTGTCAGGTTTGCTGCTCCTCCCTCCAGCCTGCTCCCACCCACACTGGTGCCATCCACCCTTCTCAAAGACCACGCTGACCGAGACCGCCTAGCAGGCAGCCAGCGGGCCGGAACCGCGTCTCGCATGCCGGGAGCCGGCAGGTGCTGCGGGTTGGAGCCACCAGTGCGGAAATGCCTCACTGGAAGGCAGAGCTTGTTGACAACGGGCGCAAGTGAAGCTGACTGTCAAGGCAGCTCTTCCCAGGGTCTAGGGCTTCAGCAGAGGCCGGGAGTGGTGAGGGTTTCCCACACCCTCATCTGTGAGACACAGTGAAACTGGATCTACCTAAGAAGTGCTTCCTCCCGCGTAGGCTCCTGAGTAGCAGAGCAAAGCAATGGAGAGCCCTGTGGCGGCCCCGCAGGTCAGGGAGACGATGCGCCTCTGGGTGCTAAATTAGATGAGACAGAATTAAGGGGAGGCCGAGGACCCGCCCCAGGTCCAGGCTCCAGGAAGCTTCCGGACTGGCTGAGGGCGTCGCTCCGCGGAGCAACCCTCCTTCCCTGCGGGTGGAGCAGAGGTGACTGTTTTCTTGGGCTAGACGTCAGCCACTCCCAGAGAGCTCACTGGAGCATCTTGGCCGACGCCCAGAGACAGGGCTCGGAGGCGGAGCCCCAGCAAGCAGAAGCTGAGGCAGAAGCACGAGGTTTTCCCACGCCAAGACTGAACGGAGTCTGGAGCGGAAATCCTCGCCCTGGGAGCTCCCAGGGAAGCACACAAAACTGATTCAGAAGAGGGCTGCGGTCTCACCTGTGCCCGGAGCCTCAGCCCACTGCAGGCTGTCAACAGCACGGGTCACACGAACTCTGCCTGGCTCCTGTGGACTCTGGAGAGGTGGGCGGAGCTGCAGGAGCCAGAAGGAGATGGGGTGGGGCACGGGACGAGGAGCGGTCACGCCCTCCGTCACTCAGGGCCAGCTTCAGGCGGAGCGGAGGGACTGAGCTCGGTTTGAATTGTGTGTGGCTTTAGATTCGATGATAGTTCAAACCATGGGAAGCTGCCATTTGCTCGGCAAATGTTTTCGAGTACCGCTGTGCCGGCGCCCCCGCGTACCCGGGCCGCAGCCTGCGCCACCTGCTGGAGCCAGACGGCGAACCAGCCGGTCCCGCGGGGCCTGGGGCGGAGCTGCCCCTGGTCTCCAGCTCCCGCGAGGATGCTGGTCCCAGGCCCGCGCTGTGGGGCTCACTGGGAACCGCCACGAGTGCGAGCAGAAGGGGTGTGGCCTGCCTGGGGGAGGTGTGCCCTGACCAGGGGCGCCACAGAAGCGCCTGGTGGCGGGGTGCCGGAGACCCAGGCTGAGGGTGAAGGCTGCGTGTGCAGTGGGGGAGAGGCCCACGCTGCAGGACCTCGCTGCTGTCCTGTCACCCGGCGCCTTCTCAGAAGGCTAGGACCAGCACGCTCGCCGTCGCCTGCCCAGCCCTGCAGGCTCACGCAGGGTCTGTGCCCGGGTCCCACACGAGGCCCGGGAGTTCCCATGCGTGGGTTCAGGTCCGAGCACTTGCCGTAGCAGGCCTCTGCTGGCGGCCGGACGCACGGGCACAGGGCCACAGCCTCGCAGTGTGGAGAGCAAGCTCTTCTCCTGCGCTTGGCGCTGAGGCGGGGCGGGGGTGGGGGCTCACTGCAGGTCGCCCCGCGGAGCTGGCAGAGTTGGGAGCCTGCCGCAGCCCTGCTCCCTCTGCTGCGTGGCCGCATCCAGGTCCTCTGGCTGTCAGTGGGACGCTCCCGAAGTCCTCCCCCCCCCCCAGCCTCTTCCCCGAAAGTGAGACACATAATAGAGCCTGCTCTGCTGGGTTCTGAGTGTATTAAAGGCTTCAAACAGATGGTGTCTGTCACAGAGGCCGTGGCCCGAGATCACAAGCAAGTTTGTGGCAGAGGCAGCAGTGGCAAGGCTCCTTTTGAGTCCCTGGCTGCCCGTGAGCCTGGAGAGGAGCAGGACCTGCAGCACAAAGGCAACCTCGCTGCCACGGTCGGGGAACCACAGGCCAGCACCCTCCCCACAGGCCCGCACAGGCAGGGTCCAGCCGTGGGCGCTTCCACCACGGGAACCTGTGCTCCATGGGAGCTGTGGAAGCCTGCAGGCAGGGGTGCAGTGTCTCTCAATTAAAATACTAACGGCTTTTAAATGGAGCTGCTTCTTAAGCAGGCAAAACCCAGCCAGCTCGGGGTTGCCGCAGGGTTGGAGAGCACACACAGTGAGCCAGGTGAGCCCGGCTCAAGGGCATCAGCTCAGAGTCACCCACAGCCGTTTTCCTCACCCAGCAGCTCTGTGAAGTGCAGCTGGAGCTTACGGGGGCGGGGTGGGGGGGAACACAGCGACCAGAGTTGGGCCAGCCCCGTGGTTCCTGTCCCCTGCACCTTTCTGCTGAGTGTGGCCCACGAGTTCCCTGGCACTCACAGATGGAGCTGAGGGTGAGGCTGAGCCCAGCATTGCAGGCCATGCTGCAATGGCACCACAGGGCCCTGGGCGCATAGGTGGACTCCTGGGATCAGGCCCAGCTCTACCTCTGTCTGGCAGTGCAGCCTTGGGATGGCTCCTCCATTTTCCTTGCCTCCTTCTGTAGCACAGTGCAGACGCTTGGGGACTGGACCAGATAACAGTAGGTCACCTTCATCTGGGGCTTGCTGTGTCCTGGGCACTGCCTGACACTTGTGGACTTCCTTGGAGAACAAATCTATCCTGTCATTCCCAATTTACAGGTCAGTTAACGGAGGCATGGTATGTTTGAATGGTTTCTTGGAGCCCCATTTAGTAAGCCTAGGACCCTCGTGGTCTCAGCGCTCAGCCCTCACCATCTGCTTTCCATAATAGCCTGCACACATGAGTTCTCTGGTCTGTGGGCTGTGCAGGGAAAACCAAGCATGCTTCCAAGGAGACCTGGACCTGCTGTGCTCGGAGTTGTCTTTCTTTGTGGGTAACAGTGGCCACCCCCAGAAGGTCACCCTGGGCAAAGCTCCTGCAGGCACCAGGGGATCAGGGCAGTCACGGAGGGGTGGAGGCTTCCAGCTCGGGAAGGGTCCAGTGCTGGACGGACAGGCAGGGCTTGGGCCAGGAGGGGAGAGGAACCCAGTGGCCTTAGTGGGGCCACTTCTGCCAAGGCCCACAGCGGGCCATCAGTGGTGCCCTGCCAGCTGGTGACCAAGGTGTTGTCGCTGCCTTGGAATCCTGCACTGGGGAAAATGTGCAGTGCTCCAGGCCAGCTGCATGACTCTCATGCCCCCTTTCATGGTCACTTCCACTTGCACAGCTGTGGCTGTGGTCACCGGTGTGCCTTGAGGCCCCCTGGGTGCTGAGGCTCTTGGGATCAGAGCTGGGCCCAGTCACTCTCTCCACTTCTAGAGCTCTGTGCCTGGAACATAGTGTGGAAGGCATGAGACAAGAACTCAACGCAGAGATAGTCCTGGGCCCACGAGACTGGCCAAGCGTGTGGGCCTGGTCTGATACAGAGGTGTGAGGTGCTCGTATCCTGCGCACATCCCCTGCTAGCCAGGCCTCGGGACAGCTGTGACCTCGCCCTGTTAGTGTGGACTGCAGCTAGAGGAAGAAGAGGTGGACAGCTCCCATACCGGCCTCCTCCATCATGGGAGGATGAGGACAGTGGCGGAGGGATGCCAGCGGGGAGGGCTCACTTTGTCTGCTGAGCACTGCCCTCGTGCTCCTTTGTGCTAGACCAAGAAGATTCTTTTCTTGTTTCTCCTTGATACTCCTCGCTGGCACCTGTCATCCTGACTGAGGCTCTGGACAACGCCTTTTGTGCAGGAGCTTTAAGAGCTGAAGCAGAGGAAATGGCCTCCACAGTGCCCGTGCTCGGGGAGTCCCAGGTCAGCCGTCTGGTTGAAGGTTTCTAGGGAAAGACACTCCCGTAAGTGATGCTGGTAGCCTGCTCAGCATTGCACCACTTGGAAATGCCACTGCTCTTTGTCACTAGTTAGCTGCCCTCCAGCTGCCTTGGAGACACAAGGAGGAGGAGGAGGAAAGATGGGTTCTAAACGGAAAGCCAGAAGAGCCTAAGATTTCTTTCTAACAATGTGAAAATAGGCAAAGCTGCTGATAAATCAGGACAAAGGGCTCTGCAGTCACTGTAGGGAGGCTGACAGGGCTGGAAGCTGCTCCGACTCTGGCGCTGGTGCAGGGCAGGAGCAGGTGTGCTGGTCGCAGAGCAGCAGGCCAGAGACATTAGACAGTAATGGCTTGGGGAGGGTTGGCCGGGAGCCTTCCTGCTGGCCGAGGACAAGGAGCCGGACTGCAGCGCAGAGCAGAGCTGACCACATCTGGAATGGTTCCTGGGGACCTAAGGCTGGAGCACATGCATGTGCATGCACACACACGTGCACACACGCATGCACACACACACCCCAGCCCCGCTGCACTCCACCCCCTACCTTAAGCATGTCCCCTGAGCTCATGCAGAATGGGCCCCACCTCACCCCACACCGCAGCGTGCCCCCACTCTGCACTGACCAGCAAGGGCGCCGCTCTCTCGGTGCCCACAAATGTGCATGTGCTGACACACCTCGTGCTGCTCTCCAGCCTGAGGGACACAGTGCACAGTTGTGTGGGACAGACACAGGCTGCGAAAGGGCTTGCAGAGGGTGAACAGGCACACAGGTGCACAGAGTGCAGGGAGGGGCGGGAGGGAGAAAGAAACCGGAACACTCACTCCCCACCCCACATCTGCACCATGTCCCAGTCCCTCTGCTGGAGTCACACACGCACATGCACACACATGCACATGTGTGCACCCCCCACAGATATGCTTGCCACTGCCACCCCATCAGCAGCACCTCTCTACCCACAGCATCCCCACATAAAGACACACTATTCCCTCACAGCCATACTCTGCCAGCACACACGCATGTGCACATACACACACATGCACACACACATGTTCTGTCCAGCACAACCATCCCTCTGCCACTCAGAATGCAGGCGTGAACTTGAAGGCACCACATGTGCTTCTGCCAGCCACACTTCAGCTTCGCCAGCATGCAGTGTAATGCCATGTGTGACAAATACTTGTGCATTCTGATAGCAAGTATCAAGCACCTGGTCTGCCCCAAGATGCACACTGCAAGCACACATGCACATGTGCATGGCAGGTTTTGGAGTTAGTATCACATCATCGTGTGTGCGCGTTTTGTCTTACTTAGCGACTTTAAGAAAAGCTACCACTCCCTGCAGCTCCCAGGGTCATTTCCTTGTTCTGTGCTGTCCAGGGCATAAGGCTTGGTCCAGTGGATCCACCCTTTAATTTACTTGTACTGCAGATGTGTACTTCAGTGTAATAGTAGCCGGCTGTGCATACCAGGCCTTTCCCTGCAGGATGCAGGAAGCAATCTCTATGTGTGCCCACTTGGCATGATGACTGGCAAGGAGTGGCACATGGGCCAAAGTGTCCAAACGGGATTTGGACCCACCTTATGTGCCAACTGGTTTTGCATATGTGTCCCAGAGCAGCACAGAGGGTCCAACAGACCCACACAACTCCAGAGTTTAAAAATGTTTTCTTTTAATTTGACAGTAGGACGGAAAAAGAATTGACCAATACAGTTGCAGGGAAGGCAAACCTCCTCACTCAAATGACAAAGAAAACAGCAATGTGAGTACATAGTTGGCTAGTTGAAATGATGCAGGATGGCCATGCAACCAAACGGAATGATCCAACCTTAGAACTCAGTCCAAAAATATAGTGACGGTGTTGATAGGGCTGAAACAGTGGCCAGAACGCTGGCACTGCAAGTTGGCATTGGAAATTGTATCAGATGAAACCTACAAGGCGCCGTGAAATGCCAGCGAGATACCCTGTTTGCACCAATAGCCATATTAGAAATGTATTTATTATGACACTTCACTAGCTGAACTGAAAGCATTCATGGGTCTGCTGGACTTATCAGGGATTTCTCATGGTGACTGCAAGAATGTAAAACTCTCATGGAAAAGCGATGGGTCAAAATGTGGCATAAGGACGTATACCCTGGTAGATGTGAGGACACATTACGCTTTCAGTTTGGACTTTTATCCTGGAACTCAGCCGTCAGGGCCTTGTTCGTGTAGCAGCAAGCCGCACGGGCTGCAGTGGGCTTGCTGCGCCCTTCTCCCGAGCTCATCAGAGTGCAGCATTCAGCAGCTGGCTCACTGGTTTCCAGCTGATGTTGCACTTGCCGACAGAGCACAAGTTGACCAGAACAGGAGGTGCACATGCGAACCAAGCAGAAATGCCGATGAAATGGTGAAGTTTTAAAACAGGAAACTGTATAGCACAGTCTTTGGACTTCAGAGGGGTATAGCACCGGCCTCATACATGGCAAATAAAAACCAACCGGCACTGCGCATGTCAACATGACACCGTGACGGGAATGCTGATGGGGACCTCGACAAAAGCGAGCCTGAGGTGGAAGCTTTCTGCCACCACACCATCGGTAGAGGAGGCGTCGGTGAGCTACACAGCAAATGTGACGCCACTTGGAGCAAAGCCTTGGCCCGTGGCTGTGTTTTACTCAGTCCCAAGCATGTGTGCTATAAATAGTTTTATACTTTACAAAGAAGATATCAAGTGCAAAATACCACCCAGAAATTCTCAGAGGACTGGGCTGAGGCACGTAAGAGGTCGTTTACAGAAGAGGAAAACCAAAGGTTTCTGCCCAGGCAACTACACAAAAAATTTGTGGAGCACACTGGTGAGCTGGCAGGTGAACAGGCAAGTATCCCAAAGACCTGCTAGGACAACAAGAAAGCAAAAAAATACGTCAGGAAAAGAAAACATAGGAGCTATCAGTGCAGCTGATGCTTACGTGCGGAACACGTAGTTGTCATGTGTGGCACTGCCTTGCATGTGACAGTGGAAGAAAATCTTGCTTCTGTGGCACACTTTGTTGGCAGCTACACTGCAGTTGGTGTGGGTTTTATTTCTGATGCTATCTTTTAAGTTTTCTGAGCAAATAAACAGATGACGTGAAAGTGTTGATCTCTACTCTGAGCACTCACTGCATATCTAATACTTTGTCGGGTCCTCACTGACACCCCTGCCCAGGGCATGCTGTGCAGCATAGGAGGGAAGAGCACCCTCCAGAAGCCCCGCACAGCCGAGGCAGGCTGCCCGCAGGCAGCAGCGCGCTCTCACACACGTGCTGCTTATGCGGGCAGCTCTGCCTTTTGCTTTCCTGGACATTTTGCAGGCAAACAACATCTCCGTGGTCCTGCTGTGTTGTCAGGAGGTTCCCATTGCATCATACACTGTGATTAGCAGGAACATAAAATATCGGTACAATAAATTATTGAATTTTTGGCATGCATTGCACATTGGGAGTAGACATCTATATTTTCACATTGGCTGAAGAGCTTCAGCCTCCAAGGTGGGAAGGGAGAGGTGGGAACCCTGGTGCTGACCAAGCAGGACGAGGGGAAGTACTTGTGCACTTCTACAAGAGCTAGAAGGTCGCATCAGAGATAGCCTCGTATGTGAACTGTGGTGAAAACCCCAGTGGAAATAAGCTGAGCTTCCAGTCACACCCAGGCAGCTGCTACACATGACACCTGCACGCTCGGTGCACACACCTCTCTTACACAGACCACGCGTGGTCCTCAGCCCTCATTTCCTGTGTGGAGGTCTTGTCACTCCTCTTCCTGTCTTGTCAGGAGCTTTCTGGGTGTTCCTCTTTGCCAAGGCCCCTTGGGTTTCGGTTCCCTCTGTGGGTACAGGGTCCTTTCCCGGGCAGTCCCATGAGAACAGCAGTTCTTGGCCCTTGGCGCTGGACGGGATGGGGAGGAGTGCTGTGCCTTTTGGGCTAGGGTCCCTCATCACTGTAGGACCAGCTGAGCGCCTGCATGCAGGACCAATTCCTTCTGCCTTCTTCTAACCTGGCCCCTGTCAATCCACATCACAATCACCTGTGGGTGAGCAGCATCCCATGGAACAGAAGTGGGACCCAGGAGTGGACATTCTGCATGACTTTTATTGCCCAGATAACGCGTATGATCGTCAAGCTTGGAAACCACCTTACAACCCATTAGCGATCCAGCCCGCCCGCCCTGGCCTGAGGGTGCTGGTTTCCTCCTCCCTGGAGGGAAGGTTGGGGCAAGTGCAGCAATACCACTGCCAGAGCTGCAGCCCGCCGTGCCCTTCTCAGTGTCCTCCCACTCAGGGGGGGTGTGAGGGGCCTCTCGGGAGCCAGGTGTTGCTTTTGGGAAACGTGCCTGTCATGGGGCACCTTGCCCACCCACGGAGCCTGGCCTTGGTTCTTGGCTCTGGGAGCTTTGCACATGCACGTATTGCAAGGCAGAAGCATCCAGAGGAGTGGGGATGCTGCACGTGCAGTGGGTGCAGGAGCTGTGCCGTGGAGCTGGAGGACTGTGGCTGTCATGCCGCGAGACGTCGGGACCAGGACGGGCCCACCCAGTGTGGACAGCAGACTCTGACCCATCCTCAGCAGCCCCGAGCTGCCAGGGAGCAGCAGTGCTGACGTCCTGAACTTCACTAAGGGTGCGTGGAGAATCATCAGACTCACACTTGACAAAGAACAAAATGCAATTTGCTCTGTTTCCTTGTACTTTACATACCAGAAAGGCGAGATGGTGATATTTCTAAAGCCGTTCTCCTGGGAGTCCTTAAATGCTATCAAGACCACGTGTTTGTATAGAAAATAAGTCAAATAGCACATAAAACCAATGCATTATATAAAAAATAGAAAATGCAGAAGGCAGAAAGAAGAATATTAGAATGACCTTTAATTCTGCTCTCTGCTATCATCATTGCTAACATTTTGGTGCTGTACCTATTTTCCCTTCTCTCTGAGTTTGTTTCTGTGTGTGTATAGAGATTTTCATGGGGTGTATTTTTCACCTAACGCTATATTGGGAGTTGTGCCCCTAGTCTTTAAACATTTTTAAAATAATATGCATGATATTTGCTCAAATCTAGTGCCCCTGTGTGTCTAACACTGGTGTGCCAGGGCACGGAGGAGCCTGCAGGTGTGGCTGCTCGCGGAGCTTAGCACGAGGGGAGCACTGGTCCATGGGCACTCGGGAGGGGAGCAGAGCACTCCCACGGCTCCATGAGCAGAATCTCCTGGCAGCGGGAGCCCCAGGGGAGTGAGAGGCAGGTGTGGGTGCTGGCAGGCATCGTGCGCAGGGGCACAGCTGGGCACAGAGGTGAGTCCCCCACAGGATGGGTCGTCACAAACCCAGCATCCACGAGTATGGCCTTATTTAGAAGTAGATTGGATTACATGGCAGACTTTGGCCTGAAGTGACTGGATGAGAATAACAGAAGCTTGAAGCCCAGAGGCATAGAGAATGAAGCCACTAGGAGGTGGCAGCAGAGACTGGTGTCTAGAAGCCTCAAGCTGAGGACACCGGTGGGGAGGGGCAGCAGCTACCACAGTCTGGGAGAGGGACATGGACTAGATTCTCCTTCCAGCGCCCAGAGGGATCCAAGCCCACTGCTTCCTGGACTCGGCACTGCTCTCTAGAAGTGTCCTTTATGGTAAGCCACCCCGCAGTCCTAAGCAGCGCATGCAGGGCTTTCCTGGAAGACAGGTGCCTTCGGCATCTGAGGTGCGGGAGGGCATTGTTGAGGATGCATCCAGGCTGCAGGGCCAGCTGGCTCAGGGACTCAGGGTGGAGGCAGGCGATGGCTGAGGACACAGAGGACCTCCGAGGAATCCACCACAGCTGAGGAGAAGAGGGGGATCTGGAAGAGAGACTCAACAGGCACCCGGCCGCACACACCTAGCCATTCAGGGTAGTGAGCACCATAGTCTTTATCCAAAGAGCCAGGAGGAGGATCGCACAAGGTCTTCACAGGCAGGATCAGACACAAGCATGGAGCCAGCCGAGAAGCACAACCTGGGAGGTGGCGATGTGGAGCCCGGGCTGGAAACTGCTGTGAACGGCAGACTATTATACCCTAGACCAATGCAAGCACTAGGTGCTACTGCTGTCCCCACTTTATAGGTGAGGAACTGAGTCGAGGAGGCTATAACTAATTTTCCAAGAGGAACAGTTCATCTAGGTGGTAGGGCTGGGGTTTGAACCCATGGATCCTGGCTCCAGAGCCTGCTCTCCCAGGGACAATTACAAGGTGTTGACTATAGGGATGGAGTTGAATGGACAGAACCCGAGGGAGGGTGAGGCTCAGGGAACAGGTGCTCAGGAGAGCCCAGTCTAGGAGAGAAGAAAAGCGCAGCTGAGGAAGTCACGGGGCTCGCGCCGCAGGCAGCTGACGCGCTGCGCGGAGGCCCAGCCACGTGCTCATCTCCAGAAGCAGGTAAACCCCCTGGAAAGGATCTACCCTAGCAGGGGTGTGTGTGTTGTGCGTGTATGTGCATGTGTGCTAGGGTTAGGGTTAGGGCTGTGAAGCTGGCTCATGCTGTGCTGTGACTTCAGGCACGGTGCTGTCCCCAGACCTCTAGAATTTACCAATCTTGTGTAACGGAGACTTGGTTCCCCTTGAACTGCAACCCGGGCTCCCCCAGCGCAGACCCTGGCAGCCGCCCTGCTGCCGTCTGTTTCTGAGCTTGACTTCTTCAGATACTTCATGCGACATTCATGCTTCCGAGTCTGGCTTGTTTCACTGAACATAAATACTCTTCAGGTTCATCCATGTGAGATACATCTTTTTCTAATGAACATTCTATCTTTAAAGTTTTTGAAAAAGAGAAAAAGAAATAGTAAAAAAAAAA
>NDGM010745095.1:0-10427 GCA_002564305.1 Octomys mimax
GTCTTTAGTTTATACTAATTCTGATAGGAGACACATTTCAAATAGAACCTCTGATGTTCAATGACAAGTTAGAATCTAATGGCAGGGGCTGGGGAGATGGCTCAGTGGAATAAGCGCTTTCCTGGCAAGTGCAAGGGACTGAGTTCAATCCCCGGTTCCACAAAAAAAAAAAAAGAATCTGATGGCAGCTGTGAGTGGGATCTAAAAAAGTAACTGGTATTATTACAAAGAATGGATATAAAGTTGTCTTCAGTTTAGCATTATCATTTTAGAATTATCATTCTTTTTTTTTTCTTTTTGCACCAGGGATTGAACTCAAGACCTTGTACTTGCTGGGCAGGTGCTTATGCTGCTGAGCTACCTCCCCAGCCTCTTTTGCCAAGTTCTGAAGTGATGATTTTTGCCTGGAGCTTGTGATTCACCCTAGAAAGTAGACTGATAGAAATTATGATGTTAAATAGGAAATTAGTTAATACTACTGGTGTGGTCACTCAAGGAGAATAAATTATTCGGGTCTTTGCTTATATGTGTCCTTATCAGAAAGCGGCATGCTTTTGATAGGAAGCAGCAAGGTTGTCACAGTGTCCCCCATTCCAGCCCCTCACCTAGCTCTATTTTTCATCATCATGCTTATTACCATCTGACATAATACCTATTTACTCATTTATTTTCTCCCTCCTGTCACCTGAAAGTCAAATTCAGCAGGCACCAGCTATTGTTTAATAGGTCGCATACCGAGACCCTGAAACAATGCCTGGCATAGTTAAATCAATAAATGACGAGCAAAATACAGCATAGTTAATAAGAAGTAGGGAGACAGAGCTTCTTCAAATAAGAAGGGGATCAAGAGGTGGAGGAGGAGGTGGGAGAGAAGGGAAAGGGGATGGAAGAAAAGGAATTAAGATGTGTTATGAATAGGTACCAATTCCGCACAAGGAATGTAAATATTATGCACTGTGAATACACATCAGTAAAAAAGAGAAATACTTGCTGAATGTTGAATGAATACTTTCAATGTAGCAACTCTTTTTTTTTTGTTCCTTCAGTCTCACTATGTAGTTCAGGCTGGCCTTGAACCCTCAGCGATCCTCTTGCTTCAGACTCCTGACTGCTGGGATGACAGGTATGCACCTCTACACCCAGGTCAGCAGTTTAGTTTTAATTTTATAAACGTAAGTGGTGAAATTTAGAAGCCCAGGCTTACCAATTTCCTAATTTACAACTTGCTGAAATCTCGTGCGGTGCAGAGCACTGCGTATCTGCCCACCTCCTCCTCACCCACCTCCCAGCTAGCATGCACTTCTGCTCCATTTCTCACCAATGGTGAACAGCAGACCACCTTCCCAAGATCCCCTGCGCCAAACTCTGGAGGTAACTTTGGCTCTTCTATTGTGTTTACGATTTTATTCAGGTGCCAACCTTTCACGTTTTTGCATGTTCTCTCCTAAATTGGTACTTCTCTACTGCTTAGAGAAGGCTTTTCTAGTTTCTATTTAGCCTCTCACAGTGGTTTTTCATTCTATTTGTAGACAAAACCATCTCATGGATTTTATTTCACCATGCATGTTCAGTGGCTTCTTATGGATGATGGATAACTTCAATGCTTCAGCTTAAATTTGTAGATTACTAATGCAACTTCCTTTCTGTACTGTATTAAATTATCTTGATTTTTCTTCAACATTTCTTACAATAATTTACTCCTGAACTTTTCAGATACATTTATATTTTTCTGTGTAAAAAGTAGTATAGAGTCTGAATTCACTAATTTAAAAAGAAACATGCAATCATAGTCTAAAAATATAGAAGTCATGTTTTCATATGGTACCTTAATTGCTATATGAGTAATTAAAAGATCACATTTTAATAAGAATATTGCCTATTCTACATGAACTTTAATAATCCAGAGGAAGAAAATCTCTCTTCATTGTGAAGCAGGTGAATTTCATGTTTCACATAGAATTTGTCATGAAGTTGGTTTGGAGGAAAAACCAAGAGCATTCTAAGGAGTCTACAAGGTAGGCAACAAGAAATAATCATACAAAATATCATACATGCAATGCTGTAGATAGGGAAGCAGCCTCCAGCACACACACGTGCAAACACATCCTGGATAATATATGGAATAATAGCATCCTGGATAATATATGGAATAAAATAATCTTACTTTATTTATACCACTTTATGCTAAGAATAGGAATGGGATAACTTAAACTAAACATTCTAACAGAAATCTATTCAACCAAACTACAAAACAATCCAGTCAGGGGGCAACTCACCCAGGAAGTGCAGAAATAAGCCAACGCACACCAGCTTGTTTCTTCCTAGGCAGCCGTCAGCAAGCTGTCCCACAAACACAGGGGCAAGGACTGAAGTTCCGATAAAGCACAGATTCACAATGGCTGCTTGGTAATTCCTATAGCCAAGCCTCACAGTGCAAAAGGGAATCATGTTGCAGACGACTTCAAAGAAAGCGAATCTCTCACACAGCTCCATCAGCAGCAAGCAGATCCCAACCTGAAGTTTTGTCGTAGAGTATGGCCACCAAAGAAAGCCTCTGTGTTTTACTGTTTTCTCCTTCTCAAAACTGGGCTGTAAGGCTATGTTCTCAGCAGTTATTGTAAAGTCTGCATCAGACATGCTCGCCTTCCTTGAATACAACTTGCATTAATAGTTTGGACTTGGTGATGTTTTATTCACATTCCTCTAATGAGAAAATAAGTGAGATGGGTGCTTTGAATTTCACATCTCCACGCTGAAATTTCTGAGGGTTTTTTTGCACATAAATGTTCATTTTGATGATGCAGAAGCACAGGAGAGACCTGTATTTGGAAATTAAAGCAGCCAAATCTGATTTGTTTGTTTAATTACTTAGAGAATAAATTAGGCTCTTCCTCCAAAGTTATATTGAATTATAAGAATCCAGTTGCATACTCATCTGCTTCACACTGATAAACGTTTAAGAATTGAGACAGAGAAGCAATTTTTTTGAGGACAATTTGAGCACTAGATCAAGAAATAGTTTGAGTCTAATAATTTCTGATATTTTAATTAAACAAGCCAGAACACTACCAGGAGATAAAGCATGAAAGAAAATCTGTTTGGAGGGGGCAGGAGACCATATCGTTATTATATTTCTTGTTATTTTCCATTGGAATTCTGATAAGAAAGTTAATTAGATAACAAAAATGCTAGTACATTTAGGTAACAAGCAGAGTTTACAAGAAAGTAATTTAAGCACAGGAATGAAAGGAGAAAGTATTAAACAAAACCTCACTTCTTTAAGTTGACCCCATGCTTGTAGACCAGCCTCTCAGAGGAAATCAGAATCAAAAGGCTCCATTTGAAGGGCCGGCCAGAGAGCTGAGTGGACTACAGTGCCTGTGTAAGCAGAGCGCAGCAGCCAGTGTTCGATTCCTGGCATGCCACGCGGGATGTGCCATGCGGGGTGTGGCATGTGGGGTGTGGCATGCGAGGTGTGGCGTGCGGGGTGTGGGGCGCACTGAGATGGTGCACTGAGATGGCGATTGAGATCAGTTGTGGTGGCACGTGCCTGTAATCCCAGCACTTGGGAGGCTGAAAACAGGAGGACCACAAGGAGCCTGATCTGTGTAGTGAGACCCTGTAGACCCTGCACTAAATACCAAAAAAAAAAAGCTTCATTTGATTTGCTCACTACTTATCAGCAGGCAGGTATACAGCAAGCAGACTACACATATTTTGGGGAATACTGGGTCTGGCATCCCTCTGATTCTCCCACTGGGTGCCTGGGAGCTGAGTTCTATTTTGGAAAGCAGGAGTAGAAATTAAGTTTAAAGAAAAAAAAACAGTAGTGAAAGAATAGACTTTAATATTTAGGGGGTTAGCTGCAAGGAATAGAACTTTGGGTCACAGACATAGTAATTCACCAGGAGAATAAAATGTTATTTTCATGTCAGTGCCAAAAACAACAGTCTGGTGGTTTTCCCTAGGACTGTATCACCTAGAGATGTCACAGCCTTCTTAACCTTTATGCATGTACTCTATGGTGTTCAGTGGCTAACAGCCCTAAGGGTATGCCTCCCAGAGTGGATCTGCCAGTATACCACACGTGACTGTGCTTATTTTACTTGAATATTCTTCTGTCATTGTTTAAATTTTTTAAATCTCAGATCATTGTAAACCACCTTTCTCTAACTTTTGATTGTGAACTCACAATGAAGAGATAAAGCACCTGTAATGCTGAAATAAATATGTTTGCCCAGAATTTGCCCCATGCCCGTGTGTTACGGTTGATACATAGAGTCACCTTGCCAGGTCTAGCAGCTTAGCTAATTCAGAAGTTCTACCTCCCAGGGTGGAGAGGACACGCCCTTACTGCTCTTGGATGTGTTCATTGGGTTACATTGAGAAGTTTAGAAGTTTAGCTAAGAGATTCAGCAGGGGCCAGGGCTCTCATTTTGTAAGCATCCTGAGCCTGTGCAAGAGGAGGGCAAGGAGACTGTGGGGGTGCTGTGCCCAGGCAGGGGCGGGGAGCCCATACAGAGAACAAGGGAGGAAAAAGGCTTGCTCTCCAGCTTTTGCTGCCTTCTGCCACCTTAAAGTGCTGCCCCTGTGCCAGTGCTACCCTGCCTTGGAGCCAGCTGAATATGGACTGAAAAAAAATGTGAGCTACAAACTGTAAATTAAATAAACCTTCCCTTCTTTAACTTTGGGCATCTGGTATTTTGTGTCAGCAATGAGAGAAGAGTAACCAAGACACAAGATTACAGCATTAGGCTAGATTTTTTTCCCCCTGAAGCAACACTACTGACTAAGATTGTGAGAAAGGGCCAGGCATGGTGATGCAGGCCTGTAATCTCAGCACTGAGGCGGGAGGATCATGAGTTCAAGCCCAGCCTGGGGTAAACAGGGAGTCATTATTTCAAAAATCAAAACAAACATGTAAGAGAGATTTTATCCTTTTTCACATATAAAGTCTAATTATAATACATACTTGAGAAATATTTCACTAGAATTCTTCGTTGGATAAATTCACAAGTCAAACATGTGTGGTCATGAATGTTGAACATATTTGTATGTATTTAGAAATATTTCTTATTTAATAGAAAAAGTCAGTAAGAAGCTCATTTGATGAAATAATGATCATCCGTGTTGCTTATTGATGACCATCCAGAACATCCATGATGGATCAATAAGGATTATTTGGGGAACATGTCAGAAATGAAAACCCTATTTTCAGGAGGCAATTTTTAAATAGCAGCATTTAAAGCCAAGAGGATTATAAATTTGGAAAAGCCAAGAAATTCAATGTGCTTCTGCAACATTTTAAAATCTGTATGTGCATTTTCCAAATAATTTTTTTAGATTTCCTCTGAGCATTCAATAAGCATTTTTAAGAGAAAAGTTCTGTTAAGGGAAGTGTTCCTCTAGCTCAATAATGCTCTGTAAATGGTATACACAAAGGTCAGTTGAAGACATTTATTCTCTTAAACCTTCTGATTCCACTTAATTCCATTGACAGTGAGGTCTGGTAGCTGTCTTGAAAACTTTGTCAAGGACATAAGGGCTGATGTCACTTCAATTTAATTATTAAAAACTGTAGTGAGATACGCTTTAGTGAAATATGGTAGTGCAATTTTTGCTGTGTTCACAGTGTAAAGTAGAAATGTAAAGATACATTTTGGGTGTTAATTAAAATTATTAATTAACATTTTTTCCTAAATTTTATTAAGATTAAACTTTCATGTTAAAATCAGGAGCCCCAGCTAGGTTAGATACAAAGTCAAGACCATACAAATTCAATTATTGCATTGTTTAGGAATATATATGTATATTAGCAAATGTATACATACATAAAATGTTACACATATAACAGTATATAATAAAAATTGTAAGTAGCAAAGGCAAAATTTGGGAGGAGGCTACTAGAAATTGAACCCAGTATCTCACGTTTGCCAGGCAGGCAACTATACCCCCAGTCCTGCAAGAGCAAGATTAATCAAAATTCAAGATACAACACTGGTTGCTGTTGGGAACAAGGAAAGGGAGCTCAAAGATTTTGAACATAGTAATAAACACTTTTCCTCAGGTGACTTAGAGGAGAAACGTTTATTTTATTAGTGTTTGTATTGAGTACATAGAAAACATTTTTATATGTATGGATGTCACAAAAATTCAAAATTAGTAACACTTATCAGCTCTTTATCTGTTACAGCAACACCAGCCGTTTCTGATAACATGACTTCTCCACTGGACTGTGGTGTCCACAAGGGCAGGGGTCTTGGAGGCCACCAGCTTGCACATGCCACATACCTTGTCTCCCCTTGTCCCTCACCACCTCCAGGCTCAGACAAAGTGATGGGTCACCAATCAGACCTGTCACTGTGCATCCCAACAGGCAATCTGGCCTGCTGGTCTACCCTGGAGGGTTGTGTGTGAGCAAGGTGGGACACAGGGCAGAGACTTGCTGTGACCCATTGAACCCAAGATGGCCTTCTCCATGAGAGGGACCCATACCCCGATGGGAATGAGAGAGTTTTTCAGCACCTGAGATTTCAACACCTGGAACCAGTGATGAGGTAAAATAAAAAATTAACTCCTTCTGCCCCTTTTTAATTGGATAAAGAGTACGTAGATACTCACTGCAGGTATGCTGTACCTGCTAGCAGCATGGAGGCTGGCAGGATGAGGTGTGGGTGGTGTTGAGGCCAACCCAGCCAAGGCCAGAGCCCTTCTCCAGGGGTCCAGCATCAGTCTGAGCCTGCAGAGGCGCAGGTCTGGCTCTACTCCTTGGCCACACCTAGCACATTCAAAATTTTAGTCCTCGGCCTTTCTGCCCCACAACAGAGGCAAGGTGTTGTATGCATGTCAGAGTCCTCAGGGTTCAGCATAGGACATGGTCAAGGTATACATCCTGCAATTGGGAGCGCCATAAACTCCCATGAATCTTTCAAGTGTGACTCAGGCATCTCCTTGAATAGTTTTTCATTTGATTGGTTGGTTTCCCCCTCCAGACAATTGAGTTATCTGGTTATTTATTTATTTATTTATTTGTTTATCTGGTACAGAGTCTTGCTACGCAGCTCAGATTCATAGTGATTTTCCCGTCTCAGCCTCCCCAGTGCTGGGATTACAGGTGTGTACCACCACACCCAGTTTCAGTTGCCAGCACAGAGGGCTCAGGGTTCTGGAGCAGTGGGGCATTTGGTACCGGGGATGCTTGCCAGGTAGGCACTTAGACCCCCGAGCTATCTCTCTAGCTCTTTGAGGTATCTCTGTGTACCTCACCAGGGTGCCTGCAGCCTTGGCACTGTCTGTATTATAGAAGTTTGCCAGCTGACTCTCCTGGGCACTCAACGGTGTTTTCTCTTCCTGGCATATTCTTCCTTATTCATTCATATGTTCAGTATATTCCAACATTTAAAAGGTTATTAGATGCAATCTCTTATTGAGCTCAAGGATTATTTCCTGTAGAAGGCCTCTATAACTTTAACCTTTTCAGGCTCCTCTACTGCATGGATACCGTTGTATCTTGTCCCCCCCATCCCCAAGTCTCATGCAGTCATAGGGCACTTTCTGGCGTTTGTGTTTGATTATTGTGGGTGTGGATGCTGTACCTGCCCTGGGGCAGGTAATCGGCATTACAATGTAAGGAGGGGATAAGGGCTAGCTAGCTGCCTGGGAGGATGCTGCCACTGCCTTTGCGCTCTTGCTCTTTGCTGCCACCATGAAAGATTGCTCTCTGCTATGTTCCACCCTGCCTTGGAGCCAACTGAGTATGGACTGAAACATCCACTAACTGTTAGTGAAATAAACCTTTCTTTCCTTCATTTTGCATGTTGGGTATTTGTCCCAACAATGAGAGAAGAGTAACTGAGACACCGTATCTAGATAGACCTTCCTGCTTTTAGACCAAGATGGTTTCTTGAGCTTAGGGAGCAGGCCTGATTCATCTCTCCGTGGCCATCATTTATCAGCTCATGGCACATGACAGGGCTCAGGACAACACTTACAGAAGGTGTCATCTCTTAGGGAAGAGGTCTACAGGCATGACAGATAGATCCTAGCTGTTCTCTCCACTTGAACAGTTAGCCACGTTCTTTTCTTATTGTTAGCCTAAAGGGCTGCTGCATCTAGAAATAGGGTCCTGAACACTCTGGGTGAGTTGCCAGGTTGATAATCATCCCCTCAACCTCAGAAACAGTGGTATAGATAGGCCCCTTAAGAACTTGTTCTTGGTAGTCCAGGTGCCTGTGAAGGTGGAGGAAAAGAAGGAGGTGTTACAGTGGTACTTACCTCCTCCATCTCCTTTGAATGTCCATCTCCTTTCCATGCCTAAGTCACCTAGAAAAGTCTAAAACATGAGCTAAACATTGATGCTTCACCTGTGAGGTGCAAACTCAAGTTGTTAGGAGTGAAAAAATGAAAGTAAAGGGAAGGAGGGAGGGTGCACAGGATGACACATTTGCACATGAGCACTGCTCCATGGTGATCCTGGTACTTAAGTCCAGCAGCTACCTAGGAGGTGGTCCCCTAGGTGGCCCTGTTTTTGAGGAAGGAAATCTTGTGGAGGGAAATACATGAAAGTTTAGAGAAGAAAGCAGAATGGATCTGCCTGGCTTTCTCCTGCCTCTATTTTCCAGTGATCACATTGTATGCTGTGAACACGAACTCCCCTACACTTCCAGGTCACTAGTAGCCACCCGGATGCCAGATCTCATGCACAAGGTGAGACATTCCATCCAGGACTGGAAGTGATAGAAGGAGGCAGAAACCTAGGGTATGGATGGTAAGTGCCAGAGAGAATCTGATATGGTATAGGTGGCATATCCAGCAGAGTCCATTACCATTCTTTTCATGTTCTGGAAGAGCAATTAAAGCAAAGTGGTCAAAGATGCTTGACAGGGTGCTTCAGGGTCAGGATGCCCCATTTGCTCTGGGGCTTATCACTACGTAGGAGTTGTTTGGGCTCATGCCCACTGCCACACTGGTACCAGGAGTGGCCAATGGTCAGCAGAAGAACAGGAAGTGGCCAAGGGCAGCAATTGAATTTCCCCAATATTCTTTTTTTTTTTTCAGAACCAAGCATTGGAACTCAGACTCTTGCACTTGACAAGGAAGTACTTATTCTACTGAGCTATCTCCCCGCCCCGCCCAATATTCTTAATTGAAAATATTTTACCTTTTAAAGTCAAGTTTTTAAAAAGTCAGTTAATTCTATTCTATTTAACAAGGAAATTTTAAGTTGGTACCATAAATGTACTCATTAGCCATACACAGAGAGTGTATGACTTTAAAATAATAGCTCACATGAAGTGCTGTTTGGGAGAGGGCATCAGCCTCTATGTACGGATTCATTTATCTTTGAAAACACTTTATGAGGAAGATACTGTTTTCCCAAGCCCTCTTTGTCATGATAGAAACTAAGGCAAGGGTAAATAAATAAATAACCTGTTAAGATCATTAATAAGTAGCAGAGCAGAGACTTAAATTTAAGTGGGCGAATGCCAGTGCCTACACGGAGCAGATGCTTTTCCCTTTATATAATAAAAGTGATTGAAAGATAATGCATAAACAACCACTTTCACTGCAGGAGTCCGCATTACCAAATACCCAGACCACATGTCACTTAAAATCATTTCAATTTCCAAGATACTGGGAAACATACTTTCATTTAATCCTCCATAAACCTCCAGAGTTTTTATTTTAATCTGAATTTGTTTAATTCACTCCTCTGCTTAGAGTCTATGAACAGCTCCTTTAGACTACGGGATCTAGTTACATTTCTGATGAAATTGCCACATGCTTTCTCAACGTGCGGTTTCTTCAGTGTGGGACACTTTTCCATTTATCTTGGAAAGCTCTCTTCATTCTCTAAGCCTCGGCGTAGGTATCATATCCTGAAGAATTGTTTTCCCTTTTTTGAAAAAAAATGGTCTACAGGGTCTTATTATGTAGATCAGACGCATAGTAGATTATACAGATTCTCTTGTTTTCAGCCTCCCATGCGCTGGGATTTCAGGTGCTCACCACCTCGCCCAGACTTAGTCACCTTCTCAGCACACCCTGGGGGTGGGGCGCTGGGGGTGGGGCTGGCACGGCACATGGGATGGAACCCTGGCTGCTGTTCTCTGCCTAAGCAGGTGCCAGTCCATGTTTTCAAAGCTGTATCTTCTCTCTGCTCTTAAGACACTATGTGCATCTTTTTCTTTTAATGCACATTGCATTAATTAATTAACATGTCTATTTTCCTTGCTAACTGTGAGTTCTTCACAAATAGGGGTCATTAGACATGCATGTCTATTTCTCCTCTCCCTAGCACAGCACTTAGTGTGTACCAGTTTTCTCACTGGGTGTCCAATGGTTTATAAAGACAGTGCTATCTGCCACACCTTGTACAGCAATTAACCACTAAGGAGAATGTATGCAGAGTGTTAATTATTGAATCT
>NDGM010745118.1:0-10775 GCA_002564305.1 Octomys mimax
GTAGAGGGCCTCACCCACGTGGGTGCCTGAATTTTGGTCTGAGTACTAACATTTACAAAACACTCCACATATATTTTACTTAGTTGATGAGTGAGTGCTTGAATCAGTGAATGAATAGACTAACTCTGTTTTAAAAGATGTGAAATGATTCAAATGAATTGAAGGGAAAGAAGGGGGACATCATTAACTCCAAGATTCCAAGGGGAGCAAAAGGAGGCCTGCTTCAAAACCCCAGGTCAATGCTCCATTCAAATGTATTCCCTTCATTTAGTTCCAAGGCTCTGGAGCCAGATTGTGTGTGCTCATAAACAGAGCTGCTTCTGGTGAAAAGTTTGGGATTGTCAAATGTTCAGAAAAATCCCCAAGTGTGAACCAACAGGCTTCATCTCTCTGCTCTCTAAGGGTCTGTTCTGTCAGTGAGTATTTCTGAAAGCCAGGAAACTGTGTTATCACTGACATGGTGACTGTGAATGCACATTTTCTGTACTTTTACCTTTTTGGGGAGAGGGAGCCAAGCATTTTGCTGCTAAACAAGTCCGTTTATGGACTAGTCATATAGAGCTGCCATATGATTCTAAGCATAAACCTTATTCTATCTCGCAGAGCCAAAAGACATGGGCACTGCATTTGGGGGACCAAGAAAAAAATGAAAAATGACAGCCAAAGCCAGAGTTCTGCAGTAACTGCTGTATGGTGACTAATTCAGAAGGGAAAGTAACATCTTCAGTGGTGGAGTTTGATTTATTTCCCCCAGCTTATTCAAAGACACTGAAAACTCCTTTGTACTTGAGTCTTAAATACCCCAACAAAGGCTGCTGTTACTATTTTTCTTAAGAAATAGAATGAGGACACTTCTTAAGTAATGGAATATTGAGTCATAGCACCTGGCTTCTCTTTCTTGTTCTGTCATTAGGTCATTGTCAAGCTGCTACTTCTGTTGTTTTATGACTTTTTCTTATAAGATGGAAGTAACAAATCTGACCGCATGATTACAGGACATACATTTTCCTGATCCAGTTCTTTCAAAGCACAATTCCAAGGCATACCCCTTTAAAAATCCCCACAGAAGTTGAAAACTTCTCAGTGAACCATCTAGTATTTACCTAGCACCCAATAGAATACATGTTATTACAGTACAATAACAGCAGCTAAGGCAGTAGATAATAAAGAATAATATTATAGTTGAAAAGTAGAAGATTGATAGGCATGCAGAAGAAACAGCCTCCTAAGAAGGGGCAAACTAGGGCCTAGTGACCAAGTTCAGTCTACCATGCATTTGTAAATAAAGTTTTATTGAGACACGGTCATATCTGTTCATTTATTTATTGTCTATGGCTGCTTTCCTGTTACAATAGAGTTAGGTAATTGTTACAGACCACAGGGCTCCCAAACACTAAAATATTTACTAATATTTAAAATTTGCTGAGTCCTGGCATACCCATGGTAGACATAGAAGTGATTTTTTTCTCAAACAGATTTTGAAAAACTGAATTGGAATAGAAGGGATAGAACCAGACAATAGAAATCTTCAAAGAAGGCTCATGAGTAGAGGAAATATCCTTCTTTACTTTTTAGCAAACTCAGTCTCAGACCCAGATACTGAGGATC
The DNA here is from genome assembly GCA_002564305.1 of Octomys mimax. NCBI lineage: Eukaryota > Metazoa > Chordata > Mammalia > Rodentia > Octodontidae > Octomys > Octomys mimax. The sequence goes on from NDGM010745118.1 coordinate 1,609, forward strand.
TAGAGAAATGGAAACTTCATAAATGTATTGAATAGATCCGCTCTTTTATCTGTCCATTTGTGCATCCATTCATTTGCCCATTGAGCATATATTTATGTACTTTTACAGAATTATTTTGTTACTAAACTATAACATAGCAAGTATATGGAAAATGTTTTTAAATATGCAGAAAAACCCACATCCCAAAGAAGACCACCCATATTCCTACAATCATAGGTAAATCCACTGCTAAATTTCTTTCTTTTCTTTTATTTTATTGAGAAACAGACATCAATGAGACAGTTTCAAAACTGATACTGTTAAATTTCCGTGTGCTTCTTTTTATCTTCTTTTCTCCACAGAAAGGGAAGTTTTTATTGAATGCTTACTACATGCCAGGAAATATGCTAAACAGTGAGGATACAAAATGGTAGAAACTTGGTCACAGCTGCAGAGATGGAGAGCAACGGCTCAAATAATTAAGATGCACTGAGTGAGAAGTACAGTGACACCTGCCTGAAGAGATACAGGGAAAGCAGATGCAGTAGTCACTTCTTTCTGGTCTACTCTATCCAAGATGAGCCTTAAAGAGTACCTGAGGGAAAAAAATTAAAAAAGAGTACCTGAGAGTCAGCCAGATGAGCAGTAATGTTTTAGGCAGACAAGAAAATAACCAGTTTCTCATGTTCCTGTTCGGTGCCCAGGAGTTGTTTTGACATCTTTTGCAGTCAAATGCCTTGAGGAGATGGGTATTATCATTCCAGTTTTACAGATGAGGAGTCTGTGATGCAGACAGCTTAGGGAAGCCACCCAAACCTACTCAGAAAGCTTGAGGTAAAGGCAGGATTTGAGCTCAGATCTGTTCCCAATGCCTTTTTCATTTCATTATACACTTCCCCAGGTAAGCAAAGCTATAGTGGCCACCTTCATTGATTTTACTGTACAAATATTTACTGAGCATATGCTATTTATCTGAGAAAAATATAATGCATTGACTGTCCTCAAGGAGTCCTGTGAGAATCTCTTATCACGAGGACATGTGTGCAAACATGTATGTGGGGGGGGTGGATCTATGTGAAAACTTAGGTTCTGCTTTGGCTTCAGACAGAACTTGAAGCTGGTCTAGTCCCAAAATATATTTTTTGAGTTCCTTCCCTCCTAGGTCATAGAGCTCTTAGCCTATTCTTAGAATGTGTGCACCAACCATATTACATTGTTTGCCTTCTAATTGGGTAATTTTTACAATCCCTGATATGGAAGATGGTGATCATTCACCAAGTTATGTTAACTTATTAGTGTTCTGGTGGAGTTAAGCTATGCAAATGGAGCATAAAAGGAGGCAAGAAAGTAATATTCCTCACAGTTGCCACTCTCAACAGAAATAGTTGCTTAATTGTTTCTGATTTGACAGTCAGTATGGTAGGAATTCTAGGTACAGGCTTTCCTGGTGTACTGAAGGGATGGAGAGGTACTTCCTGCAGCAGTGACTCCTACAGCTTCTCTTATCATGTCTGGCTGGATAGCAAGCATGAACACTGAGAAAGGTTAAAACCTCCCTATACAAATCAGAGAGGTGCTTAACTTTCAAATTCCACTGGGAGGGGGTGTGTGAGTGCTGGAGGGCCAAGATGCATCTCACTTTCCCTTTCTCTGGAACACATACAAAGCCACCCACAGAGTTAGTCAGTTGCACCATGAATTATGGTGTGGCCATAAATGAAATTACAAAGGAATCACTTCCAAAGGCTTCACCTTGAAACGTTAACTTCTACATAGAGAGCACACCATTTATTACCACTGCTGCTGGGAAAGGGAGCTGTTAGTTTAATACAGAGAAGACAGGCAGTCTAGGTAGCAGAAAAAGTTAAGATTTATGGTGGGAATAAAACCCTGAGCAAATTGCTTCTTGTCAAATGTGGGTGTTAGGCCCATTGTCAATGGAGTTCACTCTAAGCGAGCACAGTGGTCTTTCTGGAAAATTCTTTACATTGCTCTGTACCTTTATTTCACTCTTTGTAAGGAAGACTTATTAAGTGGTCTGATAAGAAAAGACTGGTGAATTGGAAGAAATTTCACTATCCTTTAGATTTTTTAGTCTAAGTGTTCTGTTACCAGTTTACTCATAACTTCTTCACTTGGGTGACCTACAAAATAATGATGATATGAGTGACTATGCACAATTGTTCCAAAGCCTTCACTGCCTGATAAATCAATGATAGCCACCTGAAGGCAGTTTCTTATTAGTATTTGGGAGAACTTTGTTTTAGGGTTCCTTGGGGCTAGGACCTGGGCTGAGGACAAGGATGAATAAGAGAGATCTGGTCCTTTAAAACATCTATCTGAACTTGACCTCTGAACCTTCTCATGTCTGGGAGGATGTGCAACTAGCCAAGTTAATCTTGGCACTAACAACTAGAAGCTCTGTAACAATCCTTGTCCTATTTTGAAGGGAGTTAAAGCTCAGAATTTCAGCCTTATCAGAGAGGCTAGAGTTCTCTCCTGGCTTTTTGTCAACTACCTCTGCCATCCTGACAAGCTTTCTCTTGGAGCAAATGATGAACACTGACTAGAACTTAAGTGTCCAATAAAACTTTCTGCAATAACGGAAATGTTATATATCTGCACTGCCCAAGGTGATAAACAGTAGCCAGAGGTGGCTTTTTAGCTCTTAAAATATAGCCAGTTGAAATTGAGATGAACTGCAAGTGAAAAATATACAGTGAAATCCAAAGCTATAATATCCCCCAAAATATCCAGTAATAAGTTTTGTTTTGATTATATGTTAAAACATCATTTGCACATCTTGAGTTAAATATGCCATTAAAATTAATGTCACCTGTTTCATTTTACTTTTTATATGTGTCATTCAAAATTTAAATTAAATATGTGAACTGCATTATATTTCCACTTCTGGATAGTGCTCCTCTAAACATTGGTTTTCTTACTTGGAAAATAAAGGAATAGGCCAGAGGTTGGAAAAATGTACTCACACTTCTTAAAATGACATGATTCCACCCACACTGGGCCCACTGTGAGTTGACTGCCCAGTAGTGTGAGCTGTGGCCAGATTTAATGTAGCGGGGATGGTCAGCACTCCACCCACATCCCCTGAGGACACACCACTCCAGAGCACACTGTAGACATTCTACTCAAGCACCTCTCACCCTTTGCCCTTGGGTTCTCTATCAGAAGAGGAAGGGAAGAGCCAGTGCTGCTTCCAGGAGAGCACTCAGCCAGTGGTAGGTGAGAGTTGGAAGATAAATACCTCAGTTCCCATATGCCACAGGCAGCACCATCCAAGACATATTCCGCATAGTTTCTCAGAGCTCCCTAGAAGAACTTTTAGCCTCAACCACTTACAGGGATGCACTGCACAATAACACTTTCTCTAATGGCTTCATCCCTTCCCTTTCTCACTTCCCCATTTTCCTACAAGTGCTCTTGAGGTCGCCTCCTGATTAAATTACAGTACTCTCATCCTTTCCTCAGTGTCTGAATCTCAGTGAATTTAAGCCAGAAGAGTCCATTCCTATCCTAGCCTCAGAAGCTGATGATGTTTAAGGGCACTGTCCCAGGAGCTTTTCAATGGCTTCTGCTTTATCCGCTCATAAGTATCTATGTCATATAAATGAACAAGTAGATGCTTAATGTGGTTCTTGAGTTTGTCTTGTCCCAGAAGACTTCAGGCAGAACTACTTGACACTCTCTCCTTGCCCTCCCTAATGTACTACCTCACATGAATTGGCACCTTCGGCTACATTTTGTCTTCATTAATGACTTCTATTTTAATACTAGTTCTTAGACTCAGTTTTCATCATATTGAACTCTTGGTTTCATTTTTTTCCTAATTGCAAGAAGATGCCCCCAAGACATCTTAGGCATGATGGGTCCTGGGTGAGTGTAAATTGTTTGCTGTTGTTAAAGACAGTCTGGGAGGGAACCTTCCAGACTTTGACAGGAAGTTGTTCCAGATGTCAGAAATCTATTGCCAAAAAAATAAAAGTAAGCTCTGTGTACTAAACCAATCAAAATCTGGTATTTCACAAATAAAAGAAGTCCAGGAGGAGCAAAATATGAAATAACTGGAAAGAAGATTCATCAAATAAATGGTTTATGAGTGTTCTGGAAGCTACAAGATGAATGGCCATGGAAGAAATCATTTTCTCATGTCATATCAGGGAGTAGAATCCTAAAAGAGCAGGAAGGGATCTTGTGAATTCCATTATCCAATGTCTACTCCCTAATTTTATGAGTGAGAAAACCTGAAAACTAAATAGGCGAAATGCTGGATCTGTATACAGATAGCAAGCTGAAACTGACAAGGACAGTTCTTTTCTTACACAATGCAACATTACCCATCCTTGTACAGAAAGACCATTGATTCCAGACCAACAAGTGTTTCTCCCACTTTCATCATCAAGGTAGACTGGAGAGTCTGCATGACTGCAGGAGAGAATAGAATCCTTAATGCTGTTTTTTGGGTGTACAAGATGACAGGAGCTCTATTTGGTAGATCCTCCTTGGGGTTGATCCAGGATTCAGTCAGAGGGCTATATCACATCATGAGAACCAGAAGAATAATTTTGGCACACCCTCACAATGTTAGATTCTGTGCTAGGCCCCGAGGGGTCTGGATTAGTTATAGACTTGGGCTCTGTTCTGAGTCACTATCCAAAACTTTGGAGACAAGACAGATAATAAATTCAAAATAATAAAATAAATAAATATGATTACTGGGTTTCTTTCATCAAATATTTGGTTGAAATATGGCATATGTCTAGCACCCTCTCTCATCCCTGGAATTCTCTAGTAATTCTGTGATATCAATTGTGTCTCTTTATGACACTCCTAAGCTCTTTTATGTTATAAATCATATTTTTATCCATTCATTCATTTCATTCATACATTCATTAAAAAAATTTACTGAGAGCCTACTATGAATTATAAGGGCTGGAAGGGATGCTAGGCAAAGTATGGGAGGAACGAAAACTGTCTCCAGTCCTCTAATAGGCTCCAGTCTCCCTTAGAATACACATCCAAATCCTTATAATATCTAAGATCTGTCCTGGATGAAAAATTCTTTTTGTATGATTAAACTTATTGACATAATTTAGATATAGAAATCAGTACCCCCAAATTTAAAGACCAAACCTGAAAATGCAAAATTCCATACTACATTCTGATATCTTGAGATATATAGTAGCTGGTTGGAGAGAGGGAGGCTGCTGTATCAAATGGCTAGTTTCACCCAGTTAATTAGTTTATTCATGCATTCATTTATTCAATGCACATTTATTGATTATTATCCCCACATCAGGACTTCAGCTGCAGACTGGATGATTGTTGGAGAATGTTTTCTGAGCCTCATGAACCTTGTAGTCTACAGAGAGGAACTCAAGCAATAAACAGGTTGGCAAATACAAGTAATAACATTTTGTGATAAAGTCTCTGAACAAGGCATAGGAAAAATAATAATGGAAAAGAAATCTAATTTATACTGAGGGACAGAGAAGACAACTGTCTGGGAAATAATCTTCCAATTGAGGTCATAAGAGAAAAATTAGTCAGCTAGGGGAAGATGTGAGAGAGATTTCTCATTCAAATAGAAGAGACAACTGGGTGAGAGGTGCTGAACTTGGCACATTGATAACCCTCTACCCTACCCTTGAGCTTAGGATGTGTCCTGTATCCTTGGAAATCACACTGCTCTCAGAAAACCAACTGAAATAGGCACATGGAAGGGGGAGGTTAAAATCTAAGGAAGACCTCTCAAAGTGCAACCACTTCAACATAAGAGTTCTGGGAAAAGTTACACAGAATGAGCATGAGTCTGTTTACATTACACACACACACACACACACGGAAACACTTGGACACACTTTGATGACAAGAAGTAGGTAAGATCTGCCCTTATTTCTGTAGAGGATGAAATGTGAACATTTCTCTTTGCTCTTTTCATTTGCTTCTTTGGGATTTTATTTGACAAAAGCCTGATTTGTGTTCTATATGCACTGAGCTTAGAACTAGAAACTCTCACACCTGTTAGATGAGTTTTTAGTACTTGATGTTGTATTCCCTTATCTGTAATATAGGTCTAGTATATCACTCCATTTCTTCACAAATTCTCCAACATCTTTAAAAACATGAAGCTTTGCAGAAATGCTTTAAACTTTTTAAAAAAGATTTTTTAATACAGTTTTATTATTACTGCCTTACTGAGTGGAAAGCACCAAGATATCCTATATATACTGAATTCCCATAACACATAGCCTCCCCCACTATCAACATCCTCCATCAGAGTGGTACGTTTGTTACAATAGATGAATCTACAGTGATACATCTTTATCAGCTAAAGCACCCAGTTTATATCAGTGTTCACTCTTCGTGTTGTGCATTGTATAGGTTTTGAGTATTGTAAAAATATACTAGTAATAGCTACGCTGGATATTCATCAGGCACATACTCGAAATATGTACTTTCTACACTTTTTGCCTTGATCTGTGCCAGGAAAAACTAATTTTATCACCTAGGTTCTCCTGCTAGTTGACATATTATTGGAAGGAGTACACAGTAGGTGACCATAATGCAGAAAAAGAATGTTTAGGCTATACTCTCACTGGTCCCTCTCTGTTTTCATCCTCTATCTCTAGTAAGAGCTATGTTCCCCCTGGGCACAGATGCTCATGTAGCCCAAGCTCTCACTATTTCCTCCCCTTGTCTTCTTCACCCGATGGGGAGGGGCAGTTTCTTATCACAGTCCCTTGCTGCTTAGCACCACTTGCTGGTTCTTTTGACACATCCATAAATGGATACCGTCACTTGAGTATCCTCATTTGAGCCATCTGGGCTAACTTGTTTCTTGTTGAAGCCCTGACTCATATTACCATACAAACAAGAGTTGTAATAATTCAACCACAATTCTGTTGAGTGCTTACAATGTGCCAGGTGCTGTGCTAATCTCCCCAAAAGCTCTGATTGGATTAGAGGATAATTTGCAATGAAGGTGCAATTATGACTTTTATATAGGTGCAAAATAGATACACATTGGCAGACTCCTTTCTTGACTGAGCTTTAGACAGGTTCTCTGAGCCCTCTTTTGACTAGGCTTATTTCTTTTGAATTTTTTTCAACCTGCTAAGTTTTAGCAAGAATCCTGCTGTCAGTTTGCTGAGAATCCCCTGTGATCAGAGTCTTTGTCATCCACTCCTGATATCTGATAATCTCAGCCTTCTTTCAGCAAGAATTCCTGTTAAGCTAGTTGAAAAAGAATCCTACTTTTCATGTCTCCTCTTGATAACTTTCCATTTATCATACTTATTGGCTATAAATCCTCAGCTGCCTTTGCTGTATTTGGAGTTAAGCTTGATTTCTTGACTATTGTGATAGCCTTGCCACTTGTGACAATAGTCCTGTAGAATGTCCTCATTGCCATTTTAATAAGTGGTGAGTAAATTTTTTCTGATATCTATGTTGGCAATGACTTAAATAGGGTTAGATTCACTATTGCATGTCTAGTCCTCTAACTAGGACCCCAAATTAACAGATTAAGCTTTTCCTTCACTTCTGATTAATTGATTATGGATTATGGGTAGATCTGACTCCTGGACTAATGTTACTAATGTTCTGAATGACACTCCATTGAAACAGGACAAGTGCAGATTTTTATTTTTATGATTCTAAATATAATTTCAAACATTAGATTAGAGTAACAGCTTTGATTCTTCAAAGGTACTTCCTAGGATTGAAGTTTTTCCTGGCTTGATTCTAGTGGGGATTCATTCCATAATTCCTGAGATGAAAGTTCTTCTTCATAGGTCTTTTTTTTTCAAGTGGGGATTTATTACCTGACTCCTGGGCTGGAATTGTTTTCCTGGCTCCACTGTGAGGCTTCTTTGATCTCTCTGTTGGATCATTCTTCTCCCCCAGGATCTTCTCAGCCAAATAAACTCTCCCTTATCAAATCCTGGCTGTCTGTATGCCCTGACTCTGTATTAACTCTGTCCACTTCCTTTCTTGTTAGCAAGATATTGTTAAAAATTTTGGCACTTGAATGGCTTTTCCTAACTACTTCTTCTAAGATCACTCTTTCTCATCATATCTGCTTCTCTTTATTCCTTACAGCACCCTTGACCCTAATTCAGTTCTCTCAAGAACTTTGATATGTCCCCCGACAAGCCTTTTTATCTTCTATCTCTGTATACCTCCAATCTTTTTTTTCCCTTACTTTTGCCCCTAATACCTTATTATCATTTGAACCTTGGGTTTCTTGTTCTCCAGTTGGGGCCCTGAAAGGGCTCAGAAGTTCCCAATAATGATTGTTTTGGCCTAAAAAATTAAAAATGGGTCAATTTGAAACAGAATGGTTATTTTATCCATTCAGACAGACTTGGGAAACACTCAAATAGTCACTTGGTATTTCCAGAAGTTCCTGAACCCAAATTTAGTCCACATCTTCCACAAAATCACATATCAAGATTTAAAAAGTCTTAAGAATCTCCTCTGCAAATATTAGTCAAAAGCATTAGCATTCATATTGAGCAGGTTATGTTAACGTTTTCCATCTGCCAGAAGGCCAATTCAGATAAAAATATAAAGTGAAGCACAGACAAGACTTAATTATTTTTATGTAAGCCAGTGAATTTTGTATTGTGTTTACCTGACACATGGTTAAATTTTTAGAAATGAAAGCTGTTGTTTCTGTTTGTATGTACATTTGTGTATATAAATGTTATGTACATGTGAGAGTTTTCTATCTCCAGATGGTATTACTAAAATTATTTCCTAAAATTTCATGAAGAAGTGCTATCCAGATTGACTTGGATAGAAATAAGCATTTACATAAACAAATATACCTAGAACTCCCAGAAATATAAAAACTAACTAAAATGTTCTGAAGTTTAAATAATTTAGGTAAATCTTTGGCAAATAAGACTAATATAGCATTATTGATTTAATAAAACATGTCTTCTGAGTTACAGCTCTAAGTGTAATAAGAACATATATTTTTATTTAATTTGGATTTACTAGTCATCTATTATATTTACTAGATGTTCAAGATTATAAAGTTATAAATTCATACTAAGAACGAATGTACAAGATGCAATCAAAAGAATTTCCTGATATCAATTTCTTCATGTATATGAAGTACAACTGTGAAACAAATATCTGGGTGTTTAATTTTTGTTAGG
>NDGM010745145.1:0-10504 GCA_002564305.1 Octomys mimax
TTTTTTTTGTCTTTTTGAGAAAGGGTCCTGGCTATGCAGTTCAGGCTGGCCTTGAGCTCACTTTGTAGCCCAGGCTGGTCTCAGACTTGCAAGGTTCCTTCTTCCCTAGCCTCCTGCGTGCTGGGATCAGAGGCCAGAGGCGTGCACCACCACGCCCTACTGCAATGTTATAATAGATTTTTAGAGATGGCAAGTGTCTGTTACTCTTCTCTCATTGCTGGAACAAATACCCGACACTCAAAATGAAGGAAGGAAAGATTTATTTATTTAGCTCACAGTAACTGAATGTTCAGCCCATACTCAGCGGGCTCCAAGGCACAGCAGCACATGGCAGAGAGCAACCTTTCATGGCGGTGGCGAAGAGAAGAGTGCAAAGGGAGTGGCAGCAGCTCGGCAGCTAGCCAGCCTCTCTCCTGTCCTTACATTGTAATGCAGATTACCTGCCCCAGGGCAGGTGCAGCATCCACCTCCACAATTATCAATCACAAACTCCAAAAGACACCCCATGACTGCAAGAGGCTTAAGGGGGACACTTAGACACAAACTATAACAGTAAGGTTGGATTTTTCTCTGAAAATGATAGACAAACATATATTAAAAGCACCTGCCCGGAAATCCTTGGTAGTTTTTCCTGGGAGACACATGAAAATTAAGGGCCCTCCCCGAGGACTGTCCGGATGTACCAATGCACTGAATGTGGCCTAGAGTTTTAGGGGAGGATCTCTTGGTCCCCAGGCTCCAGAGGCTGCAGGTTACCAGTTATGAGCCGCTGCTCCTGCTAGGACCCATTGTTTCCAGAACCTAAGCCCAGGAGAGATGGAGGGGAGATGGGGAGGGGCTGCAGTTGACAATGGGAAGCCACACAATGGAAACCCGGGCCCGTGGGAACAGGTTGCAGGTTGGAGACAAGCCCAAGGAGCAAGTCAGGTCTCTGCCACAGCCATTGCCATGCCTGTCACTGCAGAGAAGGATAAAAATCATTATGTTTGGCAGGCCTGATGGAGGGGTGGGTGGGGGGGAGTGAAGGCTGAGGCCATTCCCAAAGCCTCCGATTTCACCCAGTGATGGGCTGCTGTGGAGATGGCCCAGCCAACTTTCCATCTGATGTCTCTCCCCAAGGCTCTCCCGCTTGCGGTGGTCTCCGTCTGCCAAGGGGTCCTCACTGCACACGCAGCACTCTTCCCAGTGCAGTGCCAGTGTGGACTTGATCCTGATAAGCAGGCACTCTGCTTCCCACTGCCCCCACTTGGAGCAGCAATGGGGCATATGCTGCCTGCACCCCTGCTCGGCAGCCACATGGGTGGTGCTCCTCAGGCTCACCTTCTGGGACCCCTCGCTGGTTTTCTCAGTGTGCTCCCCACTCTGATAAGCCCCTCCCCAAAGAGGAGCTCAGTGCAGTGGTGTATGCCTGAACTCCCAGCACTCTGGGAGGCTGAGGCAAGAGGATTAAAAGTTTGAGCCCATTCTGGGCAATTCAACTACTTATCAAGCCCTTATCTCAAAATAAATAAATAAATAAATAAATAAATAAATAAATAAATAAATAAAATGAGCTGGAGATATAGCTCTGGGTGAAAGCCCTAAATCAAATCCCCGTTACTATAGGGGGAAAGTCCAGAGCCCAGATTCTTCAGTGGGAAATTGTCTGAAATGGGCTCGGCCCTGACTATACGTGCATGGAAGCCCACAGACCTTATCTGGAATGTCTCATCATGAAGAGCAAGCTACAGGCTGTTCCGTGAAGTGTGCTGTTGAGCGAAGTCTCACAGGGCCATGAAAGCTGGACTTGATTGTAGGCATTGTAGGTGCCTCAGAGTTCTTTTCTGTCGTCCTTCCTCTCCTTCCTCTGGGTCTCAGTCCCACACTGAGAAGGGCTTGGTGTGTGTCCTCCCTCCAGCCCATAGACTTCAGTTCATTCAGCTTTCTGCCTCCCATCAACAACAGGCTGACTGGAACGTGTTCCTCCCAAATTCCTGTGTGGAAACTTGTCATTGTGGTGGGATTCAGAGGTGGGGCCTCGAGGAGGTGATTAAAGCCTGAGGGTGGTGCTCTCATGAGTGGGACTGGTGACTTTATGAAAGAGGTGGGTGTCTCTTCATTCCTGTGGACCCCTTGCTCCACACACTCCAGTGTGGCCACAGCAGTGCCATTTAGAACTTGGGATGCAAGCCAGGGCCTTGACTGCCTAGTTCTTAGGACGGTTTCCATCCCCCAGGGCAAGCTGGGCCTCGGTAGAGGTGCCCTGAGCCCTCCGAGTGATCAGTCGTGGTCTTCGCAGCTGCCAGAAGCTTTTTCAGGTTCTTCCACACCTGTCATCCACTCCCCCAAGGGTGCTGTTGAAAATATTTCATCACTGTTCAGAGCAGACAGTGACATTCGCCCATGGCTGAGGTAGGACCTGTACTAGGCCAGGCGTTGACTCTTCTGTCATTGGGCCACGGGACCATAAGGTGGGACACTGCAGAGGGGAGCCTTGGCAAAGGGACCATTTGTCATCAGTATGGAAATATTTCACTATTTTAAGTGCAGGGCCACTAAGTCTGTGAGTATCACTTGCGCGTCCTCCTAGTCTCTCTTGACTTGATTAGCAGCTGCATTGTACTCAGCTAAAAGACATCTTCCTCAGTTGAAGCTTAGAAGTAGGTAAGTCTTCAAAGGGGCTCATGTACCCTGGAGGGGTCCCCTTTGCCCCTGACCCTCTTCTGACGCCTGTCTTACCTGCAATAATGATGGCTGGAGTCTCAGGAGGCATCCTGTGAACTTGGAGATAGAAACCCCGTGTCAAAGAAATGAAAGCTGAAATCTAAAAGGAGCCTGGACCAGGCATGATGGTATATGACTATAATAATCCCAGCACCCTAGGAAGCTGAGGCAAGATGATCTCAAGTTTGAGCCCAGCCTAGTCAATTTAAAGACTTAATGAGAACCTGTTTCAAAAAGAAAAAAAGTAAAAAAGGAGTGGAAATGTAGCTCAGTGCAAAGGCCCTGGGTTCAATGCGCAGTGCAGTGAAAAGAAAAAAAGAGAGAGAGACTAGAGGGAGCCTAGACTCTTGAGCACAACAGCCACGGATTAATCCTCAAGACCATTCTGGTCACACTAATGTTACTCTCCTCACGTTGACAAGGACGGAACGAGAGCTAGAGCCTGGGGTTGACAGCCTATGTCTTCTCTACCACACCTGCTAGCCCGTGAGACTGGGGTCCCCATCCCACCTGTCCTAGGCAGCCTGCCCAGGAAGGCATCTGAGGCTGAGCATTATTGGCTGAACACAGTGCCTCGCTGGCCAACTGCCTGCCCCCAGAAGGGGAGAGGGGAAAGGATGTTAGAAAGGAGCCTCGAAAACTCTCCCGGCTTCCCAATTTCCCAGGAAGAAACTCCCAGAAAACCCCAGTGGGACAAAATGCCTGGTGTGCGCGGGCTGAGAAGCAGGCAGAGAGCTTTCTGCCTTCTGTGCTTAGGGAGTCTAGCAGGTCAAGTCGCCCTGGGCAGAGGTGGAAGAAGGGGGGCCCATCTCTGAGGGGGTACTCAGCCTTGCAGGCTTCGGGCATGCACGGTGACCTCTGCCCGGAACATTGTCCCCCGCAGCATGACAGTCTAGTTTCTGCCTGACTTCTCAGGGCAGCTGCAGCAGGAGGATCATTTTCCAAGGCAGATTCATCACCCCAGAGGTCAGCAGTGGACGCTGGTACCTCTATCTCTGTCTGACTCCTTTCACTTCCATTACATTTTAGGGGGACAAGAACTGTCCAGAACCCCAAAGCCTTTGCCTTCCACCAGGCCTCCCAGGTTCTAGGCACTGAAGTTTTCCTCCTCTTCCTTCTCTGCCACCTTCCCAGGGTCCCCACAACACCCAAAGTGCAAGTAGCTAGGGAGGAGGGCCAAGGGACCCGGCCCAGGGCCCCGAAGAGTCCCAATGATCTCTACCAGGCCCTCTGTTTCCCTCGCGCCCCAGGGCGGGCTCTGGACATGGGATCAGGCTCTCCTGCTTCTCTTGGGTGGAGCTGATGGTGACTTTCCCCTGGCTGGCCGCCACGGGTCCTTTCCCTGTTCCTTCGGGGACCTGGAGGCTCCAGACCAGACGGTTCTCATTTGTGGCTCGTTCCTGAGGAGGCCTCATTTCCTCACCACACACCCCTGATGCGGTCAGGGACTCCCTCCTGCAGCCTATAGGGAGGGGGGCTTCCCTGAGCTGTTCTCTAATGGCCACCCCATCCCTTCCCACCCTAGCCAGGCCCCTCCCTTGGCCTTTGCCCTTTCCTCTTCCTTGCTCTCCTCCCTCCTTTCCCCTTCCTCCTCCTGCTCCTGTTCTTCCTCTCCCTCCTCCCCTTCCTTTTCTTTTCTCTCTTCCTGCTCCTCCCCTTCTCCCCCGTCCTTTGCTCCTCCCTCTACTCTCCTTCCTCTCCCCCACCCAGGACTTCTGGTTCCTGCTCCCCACCCATGGGTTGTTATCAGGGCTGGGGCTCTTCCCTTGGCAGAAGTGCCCCTTCTAGAAGTTTCTCCCACTCAGGAATGGGAATAGCTCCCCAGCCCCAGAAGCACCACATCCCATGTGAAAGATGCTGCCTAGAGTCGTGAGATCGCCAGCCAGAAGGCCCCAGTGGCTTGTATTTCCACACCTCCGCCCCGCACTACTCCCACCACACACCTCTCACAACTTTGATCTCCTGGGAAGCCAAGAGGAGCTGAGAAGAGAGCACAGAATAATAAACTCGCTTTGGCAGAGCATTATGGTTTCGTTCTTGTTAGCAGTTTTACATTCCTAGCATCTCACAAGCTACAAAATACCCCGTGCATGTATTGGACAAATAGATGAACAAACAGAAGACCCAGGGAGTTTGGGATGAGCAGCCCTGATGTTAGGGGCAGATGGGGGTAAGGTCCTGGTTCCGCCCAGTCCTGCCATTTCTGGGGTGAGGAAGCAGGAAGCAGGAAAGGAAGACTTCGAGGGCAAGCCCTACTGCCTGGGTGGAACTGTCTTGCTCCACCATTTGTGAGGTGTGTCATCCCTGAGTAACTTAACCTCTCTACTTCAGTTTCATCTGTGCAACGGGGTCCTGGTATGCTACGGGTTAGCACAGGAAGGTGTGAAGCACAGGGCCTAAGGCCTGCGACAGCTCCACTGCTCTCTCCCATCCCTGTGTCTACCATTCCTGCCAGGCTCCTGAGGATGAGTCAGCCCTGCTGCTATGTCAGGTCTAACTGACCCTTCCCATGGGCCAGGCCTCGTTCTAGCATTCTCCTTAGAAGAATATGACAGAGAGCCATGAGGGCTCATGTGGAGATTCTGTCCCTTTGTCCCTGTCTGCTGGGGGGGCCAGGCGGGAGGCTCCGAGACCCAAGGTCCACACAGCCTCCAGAGAAGCCAGTGCTGGCGCCTGCCGGAGACTAGGGCCAGGCTGCCCTCAAAGGCTGGCCCTTCAGGGGAGTCTTGTCTCAGGCTGGACCCAAGATAAAGAGATGTGATTAGAAGATCAAAGCTGTAGCCAGGGCTTCGGCCTGAGGGGGCCCTTTGATGTGACAGGGTCCCTTGAAGCCCTTTGCCCTCCCCCAAACCCCAGGGTTCCCTGTGGTCCGAAATTCCTCCTGGTTTTCCTTCTGTTCCCATCCTGCTGCGGGCCTCAGCCCCTGCCAGGCCTGGGCTGCTTAGCAGGTCTTGCTTATGGGTCGGAGCTGGGTCCCGCTCCAGGCTGTTGACTAAATTGCCAGGTGGGAAGCAGAAGCCAGCATGGCAGCAGGCCTGGGAAGCCCACTGAGTTCACCCAGAGGCTGGGCTGCAAAAGCTGAAATCCTGAGCTGCTTGTAAATGCCTGGCGGGTGAATGTGCCTCTCCCCACTGCTTCCCCCCTTCTCATTAAATGCTCCCCCCAGACCTTGGCCCAGGGAAGTGAGGAATTATCACAGGCATTCTCCCCCCCCCCTTTGGAAAAGGACAGGGCTTTCTGTAAGGGCTCACTGTGGAGAATCTGTGGAATTTTCCTTAAAACTTGAGTGATAGTTTCAAGCATTGTGTCCTAACTGCTCACACTACAACCTCTGCCATTTATGGGCTCCTGTTCTTCAAGTAGAGGCTATGCAGGGCCGCCAAGAGAGGGACATGAGCTGTGAAGGGACATCTTCCCCATCAGGTACCTGCATAGTCCCAGAGACAGAGAAGCGCTTCAAGGGGCAACTCCTGCAGGGGACGAGGAGGATTCCCCACAGTCCTGCGCTCCCCTGGGGCAGATGAATAGAGGGCTCTTCTGGGGACAGAGGAGGAGGGAGACAGACAGGCTTGGGGAAGTCATTCTTCCCAATGACTCGCGGCATGAGGGATCGACAGCCACAGCAAGGATCATTTGCTCAATAAAGCTTTGCCAAGTGTCCACGTGTGTTCTCGTGCTTGATCTGGAACGGATCAGTAACAAGAAGGGACGACGGGTGTGTGTGGTGTCACCCCTAGTGTGAGGAGACAGACAATAAGCTTGACAGACCAGTAATGATCTTGGCTGTGAGAAAGGAGAGAAGCAAAAGGGCAGAGGGGAAGGGGCATCGGGAAAGTGAGCTGGGGTGGTGGCTGTAGCAAGTAGGGTGGCCAGGCACCCTCATCAACAAGGTGATGTCAGAGCAGAGGCTCCAAGGAGGTAAAGCAGCCAGCCAGGCCGATTATCTGGAGAAAGAACAACCCCAGCTGGGGGCAGAGCCAGTGCAAAGGCCCTGAGGCAGGGTGGCCTGAACTCGTGCAGAAGGAGCAGGGAGTAAGCAGGATTCCGTCTCCATACCAAGTTTCTGGTATGTGCTGAGTGGCATGTCCCAGTTGCCACTCAAAGAGCGCGCTCTGTGTGTCCGTGGGGGGAGGGGTGTCCTAGTAACAGCAGGAAACAAACTCACAAATCAAGTGAAGAAGCACGGAGGTGACAGGTGAAGTCATATAGAGCGTATGACTTCCTGGGTTCTGAAGGCTGAGGGGGAGTTTTCCAGGAGGAGAAAATGAGAAAAATCATTCCAGAAGAGGAAACAATCTGTGGAAAGGAAACGAAGTTTGAAAGCACAGAGAACTGTAAGTAATTCAGAGAGCGACGGGCCGCTGTACTGTGGAATGCGCAAGAGGGAGTGGGCAGAGATGAAATTGAGCAGAGACAGGAGAGGGAGGACCAAGAAGGAGCAGGAACACCCGTGCCTTCCCCCAGGCAGGGGCTGTTCTCCCTGCCCAAGGCCCCCACGCCCACACACCTGCTTTTTGCTTTCTGAGATGACCCACCTGAACTCTGAGTGTTCTGCGGTGCTTTGGCCTAGTGTGGGTCCCCTGGAAGCAGTCCTGAGTGCCCCTGAGAGGTGGTCTCCAGGGGCCAGCAGGGGCACAGGGGACAGACACAAGGCAGGAAAGGGAATGGGTTGGGGGGCAGTGTGCGGAGGGCTGTCCCTGCTGGGCCTGAGGTTGGCTTTGTCCCAGAGTTGTCTTAGCTGGGGGGAGGGAGCTGGGGATTTGTCCTCCAGGTTGAGGCCATGGCCCAGCAGGTGTGACCCATGGCCCTAGTAGCCTGTCCTGTGGCCAGTTGAAGTCCTGGGCAGAGGGCAGAAGATGTGAACATGCCTGCCACCTACACCACGGGCCCTGCCTACACCAGACAGTGGGAGGAAGACTGAACTCAAGGGAAGGGGGGTAGGGGAGGCAGCCCCAGCCCTGACACTGGCCCTGGTGCCCAAGCCGGAGGAGAGTCGGCAGTGTGTGATCTTTCCTTGGTGTCCCAAACCTCTCCATATTGCTCCACAGCCACTGCTACTGTCCACCTCCAGAACTTGTCCTTGTGCACACACTGCAGGTGTGTAAAACTTAAATACACATGCCATGTCCCTCCCCGAGGTACTACTTTTGCATCTGAGTCACATGCTTCCAGATGTCACTTATAAGTGGAGACATGAAGCATGTGGCCTTTCATGCCTAGCTTCCTTCCTTCAGCATAATTATTCACGGTTCATCCCTGTGAGAACACGTGTCCCTTTTCCAGGTAACAGAATATTCCACCGCAGGAGGTACCACATTTTGT
Organism: Octomys mimax; assembly: GCA_002564305.1. NCBI lineage: Eukaryota > Metazoa > Chordata > Mammalia > Rodentia > Octodontidae > Octomys > Octomys mimax. Next base: position 8,026 of record NDGM010745145.1, read on the forward strand.
GTGTGGACTGGCTGTTTCCTTCTTCTGGCTCTTGGGAATCCTGCTGCCCTGAATCAGGTCAAGTCCCTGCTTTCAGCTCTCTGGGATATGAACCCAGAGGTGGAAGCGCCAGCTTGTACGGCAGAAGGATAGGACACTCAGAGGAGCCATAGTGCTGTTTTTTCCAGGGGTACCTTCTTTGCATTCCTGCTGGGATTCTGGAGCACCTGTCACAGTAGCTGGGGTGAGGGGAGGAGGGGATGTGGTCAGGTGAGCAAAAACATCCAGACTCACTAGGCAGGGCTTGGTGACAGCCTTTGTTTCATTTTGTTTTGTCTTTTTGAGACAGGGTCTCATTATGCAGTTCAGGCAGGCCTTGAGCTCACTTCGTAGCCCAAGATGGTCTTGAACTTGCAATGATCCTCCTGCCTCAGCCTCCCAAGAGCCCAGCTGGGGATAGCCTTGTTTCCAGTTCACTTGTGTGCAGTTGGCTCACTTTGGTTGATTAATGTGCAACTGGAAGGATGTGGGTGTGAGTTTTGCCTGTGCTGTGGCTGTGTGGCCTCAGGTCAAGATGTCACTGTTACTTCCCCGGCCCCGGTTTTCTTCTTTGTACAAACCAGTGGGGAGCACACAGGGTGGGAACACTGAGGGGGCTCTGGTGGTGGCAGCTTATGCACCAGAGTCACAATAACTGTGGACTTGGTGTCTCCTGTGACAGTGCTAGGCTTGGGGACTCAGTCCATGCGGGGCTTCAGGACACCCCCCTTGTTGTCACCTGCTGCACAGTCTCCCCAGCTATGGAGAGTGCCTCACTGGCTGAGTCAAGCCCTTTAGTGACCTCATCCTGCACTGTTCTGCTATCCCCACATCATCACCGGGGCCTCGAGAGAGGCAGGAGAGCCAGAGTTAGCAAAGGAGGCAGTGGAAGTAGAGACCAAGGGGATGTAGCTGCTGGCTTTGAAGATTTAGGAGGGGACCACAAGCCAAGGGACACAGGCAGCCTCTAGAAGCTTGAAAAGGCAAGGACATAGCATCCCCGGGGAGCTAGTAGAAGGAGCCAGTCCTGGCCACATCCTGACTTTAGATGTCTAGGCTCCAGAACTTTAAGAGGATACATTTTCCAGTGTCTGGATTCTGAACCCGAGAGGCTGAATGGCTGCCACGCAGCACTCTGCCAGGTTTTTTCCCCAAGAACAAATGTGTATCGTTGGAACTGTAAGCTAGAGGCCATTTACTCCAGCAGCCACAGCAAGTGATCTGACTTGGAAGGTGGCTCTGGCAGAGCCCCTGGAGGCTCAGCTGCGCCGCCAGTCCCGCTGCTCTGCCACCCTTCCCTGGTACTAGGTGCCACAGCCTCTTCCTACTAGACCTCCTTTGGGTCTGCTTCCTGGGGATTCTGACCCACAAGGGTTGGCAGTTTTTAAACAGCACTTTATTATGGAAAAGCTCAATTGTACACAAAGTTACCAAGAATAATATAATGAGCCCTGGTTGATCCCATCAGCCAGCTCGTGCTCCGTACATAGTCAGCCCTCTGTATCCTCGGTCCAGCCAAAACATTTGGAAAAAATGAAACACTGTTTGACCTGATCACAACAGACTTTCTTCTTGTCATTATTCCCTAAACAATGCAATGTAACAACTATTTACCTAGCATTTGCATCATGTTAGTTATTATGAGTAATCCTGATATGATTTAAAATATATGGTCGGATTGTGTGGGTGCTATGCAAATACCACAACATTTTTTTTTTTTTTTTGCAGAACCGAGGATTGAACTCAGACCCTTGTGCTTGCCAGGGGAGCACCTATTCTACTAAGCCATTTCCTTGGCCCTACCACAGCATTTTATAACAGGTGCTGGAGCATCCAGAGTTTGAAATCCTCAGGGGGTCCTGGAGCCACCCAGGCACAACTGTGTATAGAGAGGAGTTGTGATTTAAACAAGGTAGACACAATCCAGCCTGGTCGCAGTAACAGTCTCAGAGAGGAGTGAAGCTGTCACAGACCCCTAGGGGAACGGAGGGAGTCAGCCCAGTAGCCTTGGGCTGTGGGGGGCCACAAGCCCCCCTACAATGTGCTGAGTGCAGGCAGGAGGTAGGTGTGACACTTCTCTTTCCTTGTGTGACTCTACCTGATTCTCTGCCACCCTGGAGAGAACAATGGCACCAGGTACCATGGTGAGCACATTCCACAATTCTCCTCAGAAATCTACCTGACAGGCCCAGCAGGATGGAGACAACATTTTTGTATTCATTTCATTGACCCCCAAGGTAGGAAGGCCAGTTGGCCAAGGGCCCACAGACAATATACTCATGTCCTCAGGCTGTTGTGGCTCCTGACCAGAAATGGGTGGCTTAGACCATAGGAATCTAGCCAGGCGTGGTGGCACATGCCTGTAATCCCAGTACTTGCGAGGAAGAAGCAGGAGGACCACTTCAAGTTCAAGGCCAGCCTGAACTGCATAGTGAAACCCTGTCTTGGAAAAAAAAAAAAA
>NDGM010745332.1:0-14470 GCA_002564305.1 Octomys mimax
CCTTCCTTCATTTTGAGTGTTGGGTATTTGTCCCAGCAACGAGAGAAGAATAACTAAGACAACCCTAACCATAAACCTAACCTTAACCCTAAATGTTACCCTAACCATAATGCTAACTCTAACACTAAAAAAAAATGCAAAACTTAACTCTAACCCTAAAGGTAACCCTAACTCTAAACATAGACCTACCCATAACACTAAACCTAACTATAACCCTAAATGTAGCAGTAATCCTAAATGTACACCTAACGTTACAATTAATTCTAAGCTTAACCCTAACCGTAATGCTGACACTATCTTTAAAGCTAAGCGGAACAATAACCATAACTATAAACGTTACATTTTCCCTAAACCTAAATATAAAACTAACAATAACCCTAACTGTAAACCTAATCCTAACCATAAATGTAACCTTTTCTTTTTGGCACAATAGGGGATTGAACTCAGGCCTTTGTGCTTGCCAGGGAAGAGCTTATTTTACTGAGCCATCTCCCCGGCCCACATAAACTTAGTCTTAACCATAAACCTAATATGAACCCTAATGCTAATCCTAACCATAAACATAAACCTAAACCTAACACTAACTGTAACCATAAAGCTATCCCTAATCCTAACCCTAACACTAACCGTAACCAAAACACTAAGCCTAAACTGAATCTAAACCTAACCATAAACTTAAACTTAACCACAACCCTAACCATAACTGGAACACTAACCCTAAATGTAACCCTAACCCTAAGCCTAACTGTAAAGCTAACCCTAACCAAAACTGTAACTGTAATGCTAAACTTGACCTTAACCATAACAGTAACCCTAGTCTTAACCCTAACCTAACCTTAACAGTAACACTAATCCTAAACCTAACCCTAAGAATAACCCTAACCACAACTCGAACCCTAACCCTAAAATTAATCAAAGCCCTAAACTTAGCCCTAAACATAACCCTGAACATACACGTAATGCTAATCCTAACCCTAACCCTAAACATAAACATAAATGTAATACAAACACTAACCATAATCCTAACCCTAAAGGTAAAATTAACTAGAACAGTAACACTAATGATAACCCTAACCACAGGCCTAATCATAACCATAATCCTAAACATACCTACACATAATCCTAACCCAAATGCTAAATGTAATAATAACCCTGACCAAAACTGTAAACCTAAGTGTAACCCTAACACTAATCATACTCCTAATAAACATAACCTTAATCCTGACCATAACCCTAAAGGTAACCTTAACCCTATACCAAGCCCTAACACTAAACCTAACCATAAATCCAACACTACCCTTAAACAATAACCCTTAAAAATTATCCTAACCCTAAAACTAACAATAACTTTAACCAAAATGTAATGCTAAGCATAACCCTAATTGTAAACCTAGAACTAACCCTAAAACCTAACCTTAACCCACAAACTAACACTAACCTTAACCCTAACCCTAAAACTAAACCTAATGCTAAACCTAACCCTAAACATGAAACTAATCCAAACCCTAACCATTCCAGTAAATTTAACTGTAACCCTAACCCTAAACCTAAGAATAACCATAAAGGCAACCCTAACTCTAAATGCAACCCTAAACATAACCCTAACCCTAAGCGTAACCCTAACCATAACTATAACCCTAAGCATAACCCTAAACCTAAACATAACCCTAATACTAACCCTAACCGTAACCATAAACAAAATCCTAATCATAACCCTAAACTTTAATATAAATGTAACCATAACCCTAAACATAAACCTAACTGTATCCCTAAACATAATCATATGCTAACCTAACCCTAAACCTAAACTTAAACTCTAAACCTAAATGTAAACTTAACCCTAACCCTAAGCCTAAATGTAGCCCTAACTGTAACACTAACCCTAATCCTAACTCTAGCCATAGCCGTACCCCTAAATGTAACCCAAAACGTAAACCTAACCATAAATGAACCCCAAAAGTTAACTTTAACAGTAACCCTAATCCAAACCCTTACACTAACCCTAAAACTAACTCTAACCATAACAGTAACCACTACACTAACTCAAAATATAAACCAAACCCTAAACCAAACCCGAACTGTAAAGCTAACCCTATCCTTAACTGTAAACCTAACTCTAAACATAAAACTAACCATAAACCATAAAACCAATTCTAAACTTAACCCTAAATCTAAATGTAACCCTATCCATAACCGTATCCCTAAAAAAAAAGCTTAACAATAACCCTAAGCCTAACAATAACCCTAAACTTATCATTTACACTAAACCTAATCCTAACTGCAACTGTAACCCTACCATAATGCTAAGCCCAACCTTAACCCTAACCCTAACGGTAACCTTAAACATAACCTTAACACTAAGCGTAACCATAACCATAAATGTAACCCTAATCCCAACCCTATCTGCAGCCTTAACTGTAACCCTAGCTAACCCTAAACATATCCCTTAGTGTAAAGCTAATCCTAAACATAATCTTAACACTAAACAAAATCGTAAACCTAACCCTAATCCTAAACATAACCTGAATAAAACCAGATCCCTATCCCTAAACCTAACTCTAAACCTAATCCTAACAATAAAAGTAAACATAATGGTAACACTAACTGTAACCTAACTGTAAACCTATTCCTAGCATTAACTCTAAACCTAACTCTAACTCGAACCGTTACCGTCATCATAACCATAACCTTAACACTAAACATAACCAAAACTGTAACCCTAAACATAACTGTAACACTAACCCCAACATTAAACCTAAACTTAGCGCTTGCCCTAAACCTAACCCTAACCCTAACACTAAAACTAACCATAAGTCTAACACAAACTCTAAACCCCAGCCCTAACCAAAATGCTAAACATAACAATATCCCTAATCCTAACCCGAACAATAACCCTAACACTAACCGTAACCTTAAGTGTAACAATAACCCTAAACCTAACCCTAACTGTTATCCTAACTGTAACTCTAACCCTAACTCTAAAACTACCACTAACATTAATTCTAACCCTAAACATAGCTCTAACTCAACACAATCCTAACCTTAAGACTAACCACAACCCTAACACTAACCCTAAAACCTAACCCTAATCTAAACTTAATCATAAACTTAACACTAATCCTAATCCTAAACATTACAATAACCCTGATAATAACTCCAAACCTAACCCTAACCCTAACCTTTAGCCTAAGAGTAACTCTAAACCTAATCCTAAAACTACTGCTAAACATAACCCAAACCCTAAATGTAACCCTAACACTAAACCTAAACCTAACCATCAGCTTAACCATAAAAGGAACTGTTGACCTAACACTAACCTGCTGCTCTAATGATAATGTTAACCTTAACCATAAAACTAACACCAACCGTAACCCCAAACCTAAACAGAACCCTATCGGTAGCCTTAACTGTAACTGAACACTGAACCTAACCCCAAACAAAAGACTAACCGTAACAGTACCCCTAAACGTAACAAAAACCTTAACCTTAACAGTAACCATAACCTAACTTTAACTCTAAATGTAACCCTAAACCAACTCTAACTATAATACTAATACTAGATATAACCATAACCATAACTAATAATAACACTAACCCTAATGGTAAATTGAAACATAGCAGCAACCCTAACCTAAAACCTAAACCTAACTCTAACCCTAACCATAAACCAAACTTTAAGCATAACCCTAACACTAATCCTAACCCTAAACCTAACAATAACCCTAACCATATCTGTAACACTAAGCCTAATCCTAACTGCAGATTAACCATAAACATAACCATAACCATAACCCTAAGTGTAAACCTAACCCTAACCTTGACCATAACACTAACCATAACCCTAATCCTAACTGTAACCCTTGCAGTAACTGCAGACCTGATGCTAACCCTAACTCTAAAGATAACTCTAACCTAAATTTAACCATAACCCTAATTGCAACCCTAACCTTAAGCTCAACCCTAATTGTAACTGTAAACTAAACACTAACATTAACTGTAACTGTAACCTTCCACATAACCCTAAACATAACCATAACACTAAACCTAACCTTAGCGCTTAACCTAACCCTAACCCTAACCCTAACCATATCGCTAACCCTAACTCTAAACCCCAACACTAACTCTAATCCTAACTGTAACCCTAACTCTAAAACTAACCTTAATATAACGCTAAACCTAACTGTAACCTTAAGCATAACAATAACCCTAAGCCTAACCCTAACCATTAGGCTAATCGTAATCCTAACCCCAACACTAAAACTAATGATAACCTTAACACTAACTCTAAACGTAACTCTAACCTTTAGCTTAATACTAACCCTAAGCCTAACTGTAACCCTAACCTTAACCTTAAAACCTAGACCTAACCTAACCCTAACAATAACCCTATCCTCACCCTAACCTAACCATTACCGTAGCTCTGATCATAACCATAAACCTAACCCTATCCCTCACCATTAGCATAACAGTAACCCTAACCCTAATCCTAAAGCTAAACTTAACACTAATGCAAAAGTATCCCTATACATAACACAAACACTAACCGTAACCCTAACCCTAACCGCAACTATAACCCTATATGTAACCCTAACCCTATATGTAACACTAACTTTAACCATAAACATATCCTTAAATCTAACGCTAAATATAATCCTGAAACTACCTGTAACCCTAACACTAATCCTAACCATAAATGTAACACTAACACTAACAGTAACCATAACTCTAACCCCAATCGAAAATGTATCTGTAATCCTAATGCTAACCTTAACAATAACCATAACCCTAGTTCTAACACTATCTCTAAAAGTTACCCTAACCATTACCCTAACACTAAGCCTAAAACTAATCCTAACCATAACCATAACCCTTAAACTAATCCTAACCTAATCATAACCATAACCCTAACTCCAACTTTAAACATAACTGTAATGCTAACCATAAACATAATGATTAAATGTAAATTAATCCTAAAATTAAACCTAAATGTAACCAAAACCCTAAATGTAACACTAACTGTAACCATAACACTAACAATAACCATAAACCTGACCCTAAAACCTAACCCTAACCATAAACTTAAACTTAACCTAACCTTAACCCTAACCTTAACTGTGACCATAACCCGAACCCTAACCCTAACACTAACTGTGATCCAAACTGTAATGCTACAACTATCACTAAAACTAAAGCTAACCTTAAACCTAACACTAAATGTAACCCTAACCCTAAACCTAATCATACCAGTAACGCTAAACCTAACCCTAACTGTAAACTTAAAACTAAATGTAACCTAAGTGATAACTATAACCCTAACCTTAACCCTAATGATAAACGTGAAAATGTCTGTAACCCTAAGTGGAACACTAACACTTACTGTAAACTTAACCCTAAGCCTAAAGAAACCATAAACCTAACACTAAACTAAACTGTAAATCTAACTCTAATACTAATTATAACCCAAACCCTACCCCTAAACTTAACTGCAAGCCTAACCATAACTCAACCTCTAACCTAAACCTTAACTCTAACTGTAAATCTAAACCTAACACTAACAGTCACCATAACCACAACCCTAAATCTAACCATAGAGCTAACTAGAACCATAACAATAACCTTAACCCTAATCCTAACCCTAACCCTAACTTTTACAATAAACTCAGACCTAACTTTAATCCTAACCCTAACTGTAACCTTTACCCTAACCCTAAACTTAATCCGAAACCTAACTGTAAACCAAACCTTACCCATAACCCTAACCATAACTGTAAGCCTAACCTTAACCGTAGCAATAACAATAAACCTAAACTTAACCGTAGCACTAACCCTAACCATAATTGTTACCTTAGAACTTACCCTAAATCTAACACTAACACTAACTCTAACCATAACACTAAACCTAATCCTAAACAAAGCAATGACCTTTACTCTAAATGTAACATTAAGCATAAAAATAACTATAAACCTATCCCTAACCATTACCCTAACCATAAGTCTAACCCTAACACTAATATTAATGCTAACCTCAAATTTAAGCCTAAACATAACCCTAACTCTCACCATAACCCTAAACTTAAACCTAAGCCTAAAATTAAACCTAGCAGTAAGCCTAACCCTTACACTGACATTAAATGTAACTGGAACACTAACCCAAAATGAAACATTAACCTTAACCCTAATGCTAAGCTTAACCCTAACCCTAATCATAGCCCTAACAAAAGTCTAAACCCAAACCTAAAACTAACCCTAAATCTAATTGTAACTGTACCCCTAAGCATAACAATAAGGCTAACTTAAACCTCACCTGAAAGCTAGCATTAACCCTAACACTAAAACTAAACCTAACTCTAACCCTATCCATAACACTGACATTAACCCTAAACCTAAATCTAAGAGTAAACATAACCACAAATGTAACCTTAACCCTAACCCTAACTGTAGCTATATATATATAAACATAACCCTAAAGATAGACCAAACCATAATCCTAACCTTAACATTAACCATAAACAGAAACCTGAACCCAAACTCTAACTGTAACTCTAACTCTAATACAAAGTGTAACTCTAAATATAATCCTAACAATAACTGTAATGATAATCCTAAACCAAGCCATAACCTCAAAACTAAATCTAAATGTAACCATAACCCTAAAATTAATACTAATACTAACTGTAACCCTAACCTTAACTGTAATGGTAATCATGAAACTATCTGCAACCCTTACTGGAACACTAACCCTAACTGTAAACCTAACCCAACCCTAAATCTAACCGTAAACCTAACACTAACCCTAAAAGTAAAACTAAACCTAACACTAACTGTAATCCAAACCCTAGCCCTAAATCTAACTGCAGCCCGAACCGTAATACTACCCTAACCCAAAACATAACCCTAACCATAAACCTAAACCTGACACTAACAGTCACCATAACTGTAAACTTAACTCTAAACATAGAGCAAACTGAAACCATAACACTAACTGTAGCCCTACCATAACTTTAACCCTAATGTAACTATAATGCTAGCCCTAAACATAACAATAACCCTAACCCTAACATAACCCTAAGAATAAAAATAACACTAAACCTATTGCAAACTGTTAACCTAACCATTAACCAAACCCTAAACCTAAAACTAGCATTAACCCTAGGCCTAACACAAAACATAACCTTCACGCTAAACCTAACCCTAAGCATAAACCTAACCCTAACCCTAACTGTAACTGCAGCACCAACCATAACCCTAACCCTGACATTAAATGTAACCGGTATTCTAACCCTAAATGTAGCCCTAACTTAACACTAACACTAAACATAACCTTAACACTAACTGTAACCCTAACCCTAAAACTAATCCTAAACCTAAACATAACATGAAACTTAACCATAAACCTATCCTTAACCTTAAACATAAATGTAACCCTAATTCTAACTGCAGCCCTTAACATAACCCTACCCATAATAGTAACCCAAATTCTTAATCTAATCCTAACAGTAATCCTAAATGTAACCTAACCCAAACAGTAAACCTGATCCTAATCCTAACCTAAACCTAACTATAAACTTAATACTAAACCTAACCAACCATAACATGAACCCTAGCATTACTATTAACACTAAGCCTAACTTTAACTCTAATCTTAACTGTAACACTAACACAAACCCTGACACTAACCCTTACCCTAAGAGCACCCTCAAACACAACTGTAAACATAAATGTAACGATAACAATAGCTTTAAACTTAACCCTAACTGTAAAGAAAACCATAACCATAACCTAACCTTAACACTAACCATAAACCTAAACCTAATCCTAACCTTAACTCAAATTCTAACCATAACTCTAACCCTAATACTAAGCATCACTCTAAATGAAATACTCACTGTAGCCGTAATGCTAATCTTAACCCTAACCACAACCATAAACCCTAAATCCAAAGCCTCAACCAAACCATAACACTAAAAATAACACTAACTGTAACCACAACACTAACAGTATCACTAAAACTAACCTTAATCCTATATCTAATGGTAACCCTTACCCTAAATGTAACCCTAAAACTGAACCTAACCCTAAACACAGCCCTAAACCTAATACTAATCCTAAACCTAACCTTAACTCTAAACCTAATCCTAAACCTAAAAATAATCTGAATCCTAACCATAAATCTAACACTAACCCTAAACCTAAACGTAACCCTAATTCCATTGCCATCCGAACTGTAACCCTAACACTAGTCCTAAACCTAACAGTAAACCTAACCTTTAACCTAATCCTAAAACTAACCCTCACCATAAACCTAACCCTAACTATAACACTAACCCTAAATCTAACATTAACCATAACTGTAACCCTATCCCTAAACCAACCGTAAACATAACCCTAACCCTAAGTAAAACCCTAAACTTAACCCTAACAGTAACGTTAATCATATCCGTAACACCAACTGTAACCCTAAACTTAAAACTAACCCTAACTGTAACTAATAATGGAACACTAACCCTAATTGTAACCCAAATCCTAACCCTAAACATCACGATTAAACTAACCCTAACCCTAACCATAACCTTAACCTTAAAAGTAACACTAAGCCTATCTCTAAGCCTAACACTAACTTCAACCATTACCCCAACCTTAATCCTAACCATAACCATAAACAGAACACTAGCCATAGCTCTAACCATAACATTAAACCTAACCCTAACTATACACCTAACCATGACACTAACTGTAACTCTAATGCTAAACCTAAATGTAATCATATATATAACCCTAACTTAAATCTTAACTGTATCCCTAACCATAACCGTAAATGGAACACTAACCATAAGTCTAATCATAACAGTAAACCTAGCCCTAAAAGTAAACCTAGCCCTAAACCTAACTGCAAACATAATGCTAACAAAAACCCTAATCCTAACTCTAACCCTAAACCTAAACCTGGTCCTAAATGTAATCACAAAATTAAACCTAGCTCTAAACCTAACCTAAATGTAATCGTAACCACAAACCTAAACCTAACCCTAATGATAACCCAAGTGGTAAGAGTAACCGTAACCCTAACACTAACCCTAAATGTAAGCCTAAACCTAACCCTAGTAGTAACACCAACTGTAAACCTAACACTAACCCTAAATGTAACCCAAACGCTAACCAAAATCTTAATCTTAAATGTAACCTTAAACCTACCCCTAAACCTAACCCTAACCGTAACACTAACAGTAACCCTAACTGTAATTGTAGCCCTAACCACAACTGTTACCCTTAAAGTAACCCTAACTGCAGCCCTCACAGTAGCCCTAACTATAACCCTTACTATAATTGCAATGCTAACACTAAACCTAACCCTAAATATAAACTTAAATGTAACATTAACCATAAAAGTACCATTAACACTAACACTTACTGTAACACTAATCCAAACCATCATCCTAACCCTTAGCAAAACCCTAATCATAACTGTAAACAGAAACTTAACCTTAAATTCAGCCCTAAGAGTAAGCCTAACCCTAACCATAAAACTAACTGCAACCATAAGCCTAAACACAAACATAATCCTAACTGTAACCCTAGCATTAAATCTAAACCCTAACCCTAACACTAACACTAACAGTAACTCTAAACTAAACACTAATCCTAACCCTTTCCATAAACTTAACAGTAAACATGTCTCTAACACTAACCTTAACTGTTAACATAAACATAACCCTACCATTAACCTTAACCATAACCCTAACTCTAATCCTAAATGTAATCCTAGCTGTAATCCTAACTGTAAACCTAACCATAACCACAAAACTAACAACAGGCCTAACCCTAACTCTAACACTAATTCTAACCATATCCCTAACCCTAAAACAAAATTTATCCTTAACTGTAGCCCTAACAATAACACTAACCCTAACTTTAATCATACTCTAATGATTAGCCTAAGTGTAACCCTAAGCAGAACCCTAACCATAACCTTAATGCTAACACTAACTCTAACCCTAGCCCTAAACCTAAATCTAAATGTAAGCCTCATCCTCATCATGAACCTAACTGTAACCCTAACCCAGACTGTAACACTAACTCAAACCCTAACCTAACCCCAAGCATAAACCTAAACACAACTGTAACCAAAACCCTAAATCCTAACTGTAATGCTAACCCTAAACATAACCCTAACATTAAACCTAACCCAAAGCATAACCCTAAAGCTAATGGTAACCATAACAGTAACCCTCATCCTAAATGTAACCCTAATGCTCCATGTAACCCTAAACCTAACCTGAAGTCTAAACCTAACCCTAACCCAAAATGTAAACTGAAGACTAAACCTCAAGCTAAATATAACACTAACAATAAATCAAACCCTTATCGTAAAACTAACCCTAACCTTACCGCTAATCATAACCGTAACCCTATCCCTAAACCAGCTGTAAACATAACCCTAACCTTAAACGTAACCCCAGTTAACCATAGCACTAACCATAACAGAAACCAGAACACTAACCCTAACTGTCACCTAAACCTAACCCTAACCCTCACCATAAACCTAACCCTAACCTTACACATAACACTAAGCCTAGCCCTAAACCTAACCCTATGTTTAACCATACACCTAACTCTATTCCTAACCATAATAGTAAATGGAACACTAACCATGACTCTAACTGTAACACTAACCCTAATCCTTAAAGTAAACCTAACCCTAAAGCTCATGCTAAATATAAGCCTAGACCTAAACCTAACTGTAAACCTAATCATAACCCTAACCCTAACGCAAGTGGAACACTAACCATAACACTAACACTAACCCTAAACCTAACCATATATCGAACCCTAAAACAAAACTTATCCTTAACTGTAACCTTAATGGTAACAATAACCCTAACTTTAATAATACCCTAATGATTACCCTAAGTGTAACCCTAACCAGAAACCTAACTGTAATTTTAATGCTAACAATAACCCTAACCCTAAGCCAAAATCTAAATGTAACACCGAACTGCAACCTTAGCCCCAACCCTAAACCTAACCATAACCCCAAATGGAACATTACCCTAAGCATAGACCTAACTGTAACTGTAACCCTAACATTAACCACAACCAGAAATGTGACCCTAAACATAAGCATAAGCCTAACCGTAAACCTAACCATAACCCTAACCCTAACACTATGTATAAAAGTAACCCTAACCCTATCCTTAAATGTAAACCTAACCTCAACTGTAACAATAATCCCAACCCTAAAACTAACAGTAACCGCAAACCTAACCCTAAATCAGTGCTAAACATAACCCTAACCCCAATGGTAACCCTAACCCTCACCCTAAACTTAACCCTAACCCTCATGTAAGCCTAACGCTACCCCTGAATGTAAGCGTAAACCTAAAGCTAATCGTAACCCTAGCTGTAACCCTAAACCTAACCGTAACTAGAACTGGAACCCTTACCCTAAGTGTAAACCTAACTTTAAATGTAACCCTCACTGTAAAACTAAACCAAACTTAAAACCAACCCTAACACTTACACTAAGCCTAACCCTAACAGCCCTAACTGTAACCCTAATCGTAATCCCAATTGTAACACTAACCATAACCCTAACCATTACACTAACCAAAACCCTAAATGTAACCCTAATCCTAACCTAAATGTAATCCTAATTCTAACAGCAACCCTAACCCTAAACGTAACCCTAACCAAAACATTAGCCCTAACCCTAAACCTAAAACTAACCCTATGTATAACCATAAGCCAAAATCCTAACCATAACCCTAACCCTAATGCTAATCATAACCCTAAGTGGAACCCTAACCATAACCACAGCCCTAACTATAAAACTAACTGTAAACCTAAACATAATGGTAATGCTTATCCAAAGACCTAACCATAACCATAACCACAACACTAAGCGTACCTCAAACCCTTATTCTAACACTAACAGTAACCCTAAAAGTAACACTAAACTTAATCCTAAGAATAACTGTACCCATAACAGTAACCCAAACCTTAATTCTAACAATAAACCAAACCCTAACAATAACTGTATAACTAACACTAATGCTAAACCTAACACCAATCCTACAGTAAGCGTAACCCTATGCCTAACACTAAACCTAACCATAACTCTAAACCTAACATTAAATGTAACCCAAACTCTAGCCCTAACGCTTACGGCAGCCCTAACCGTAACACTAACCATAAACCTAACCACAGCCCTAAACATTACATTAACTCTAACCTAAAAATAACCCTAATCATTAACCTAATGCTAACCCTAATGACACCGTAACCATAACCCAAACTCTTACCATAAACCTAACCCTAATCATAATTGTAACCATAACCCTAATCCAAATTGTAACCCTTACATAAACTGCAGACCTCTCCATGACCCTAAACATGACTTTAAACCTTACACTATCCCTAATCATAACCCTAACTCTAACATTAACCCTGAACATAAACCTAAGTGTAACACTAACCCTAACACTAACCACAACCCTAACTATAACACTAACCCTAAAGGTAACCCTAATTGTAACCGTAACACTAACTATAACTCTAACCAAAACCTAAGGAACCCTAATTAAGGTTTAGGCTTAGGGCCTCACCTAAATGTAACCCTAACCATAACTAACAAAAGCCTAACTCTAACCCTAACAGAAATCCTAATCCTAACATCAATGTGAAATCTGTGACCCCAAAACTAATTGTAAACCTAAACTTAACTGTAACCCTAACCCTAATTGTAACCCTAAGAGTAACTGTAACACTAACCCTAACCGTAACCCTTAACTATAGCGCTTATTCTAACCCTAACCCTAACACTAACGCTAACTACATCCCTGGCACTAACCCTAAAACCTAACACTAACTCTAACCCTAACCATAACTCTAAACCTAACCGTAAACCTAACCATAACCGTTACCCTAACTGTAACCCTAAGCCTAAGCCTAAACCTAAATCTAAATTTAACCCTAACACTAAACGTAACCCTAACCATGAATGTACCCTTAACATGAAAATAACCCTAACTCTAACTCTAAAATTGAGCATAAACTTAAACATAACCCTAATTGTAACTTTAACAGTAACCATAACTGTAACCGTAACCCTAACCTTAATCCTAAACATAACCCAAACCTTAACAGTAATACAAAGGCTAATGCTAACCGTAACCATAATCATAAATCTAACTCCAATCCTTACGAAAACCACAGACCTATCCATTATCTTAAATAAAACCTTAATCCTAACACTAACCCTAAACTTAATCCTAACCCTAACACTAATCCTAAATTTAACCCTAACCATAACACTAACCTAACCCTAACCATAAACCTAACCATAACACTAACTCTAAGCATAAGTCTAATTGTAAAAATAACCCTAAACTTAACTCTAACACTAACTATAACCAAAACCCTAAATGTAACACTAAGAGTAACTCTAATCCTAATTTTAATGTGAAACCTAACTGTAAAAACTAATAATAACCCTAAAATTAAGAGTAACCCTCGCCCTAAATGTAACCCTAACTGTAACTGTAACACTAACCATAACCATAAAACCAAACATAGTGCTTACCCTAAAATTAAACCTAACACTAACACTAAATATATCCCTAGCCCTAACTCTAAAACCTAACACTAACACTAATCCTAACCCTAACCTAACTCTAACAATAACACTTATACTTACCCTAACTCTAAACTTAAACCTTACCCTCAATCTAACCATTAAAATAACTGTAACTCTAATCCTAACATTGACCCTAACTCTAATCCTAAACGTAACCCTAACTGTAACCCAAATCATACACCTCACCATAACTGTAACCCTAACCGTAACCTGTTAACCCAAAACATAATGCTAACAATAAATCAAGACCTAAATGTAACCCTAAACCTAAACCTAACTGCAGACCTAACAGTAACCCTAATCCAAAGTATAACCCTAAATGTAAACCTATCAATAACTTTAAACCTACCACTAACTGTAACTGTAATCCTAAACCTAAACATAACCCTAACCCTAACTGTAACCCTAACACTAACCCTAACTCTAAAGCTAAACTTAATGCTAACCCTAAACATAAATCTAAAGTTAAACCTAAAACAAACCCTAACCATAACCATAACTGTAACCCTAAAAATAAACCTAACCATAACAATAACCCTAAACTTAAATCTATCTGTAGCCTAACTCTAAAATTAACCCTAAACCTAACTATAACTGGAATCCTAAACGTAACCCTAATCATATCCATAACTATAACTCTAACCATAACTCTAACCATAAATGTAACATTAACCCTAAAACTAATGCTAAAATTACCCAAACCATATATGTACCCATAAACTAAAACTAAACTTAACTATAACACTAACCTAACTGTAACCCTAACATTAAACTTAACCCCCCCCCCAAAAAAAACAAGTTTAAAAAGGGGCCAGGGAGTTGGCTCAGTGGAATAAG